>MQUG01002142.1:0-10896 GCA_007213375.1 Steinernema feltiae | reverse complement strand
CCGTCATTCAGCGATGTCTACGACTGCTCTCCTCCTGTTCTTCGGCGCAATGGGTACGTTCTTCATCCGTTTTCTTACTTTCAACCCTCAATTCCAGCGTTCGCCTCCGCTGCCGGCGTCACACGCACCCAGAAATTCTTTCGGAGCACCGATTGGGACATCTGCATGGGAGTGATTGCCACCAAATCGGCTGACTACGGACGCGCTTCTCTGGCTGGATGCGACTCTATGGACCTAGGATTATGGGAAAATCTGCACCGGTCCTGTGCATGCTAGGTCGTTGCGCCGAAACGGAATCCGGAGTCGTAGATTCGCTGTGGGTGTCTTGTTCTGGCGTCACTTGTCCGCCACGCACCAGTGCGTGCGTGGAATGACCATTGCTTGTTGTCGTAAGGAGTTTGAGAGGCGAAGAAGGAGGCGATCTCCGAGAAGTGCCCCAATGGAGCGAAGGCCGCTGGAGTTCAAGGAAGTTACGAATTCGTCGCTCATGTCGGCAAGACGTGCGGAGATCTAATCTGCGGGAAGACGGAGACGTGTGTTCAGGTCAACAAGTACTTTGCCAAGTGCTGCGGAGCGAAGTGAACCGCACATCGGACGGCGAACTCAGTTGTAAATGTGATCATTTAGAATTAATAAACCCATTAGTTCAGCGCAATCAATTCAGTCATTGACTGAAACCTGGATTTATCGCGATTTGAGCCACCAAAGATTACAGTAGGCTAAATACAAAGATTTTGCTTCTCTTGTGAGTTACAAGCCCGTTTGTTCTGCTCCAGCGCTGAACCTAGCTGTAAAAAGTCTGTGCCTCCAGATTAACGAGGTTGTAATTGTCATATTCAATTTTGAGTTAACGAAACGGAGCTATTTTCTCACCAGAATAGGTTGGTAGCTGGATACAAAGAGCAAAGCGGCAACTTGGCGTCAGACAACTTTGATGACAACCTGTAGCCAAGCCGTAACGAGCTGAGGGCTACCAGCATGAGCCAATTCATCAGAAAAGGAGAACCCAGGTTGAACCACTAAAGAGTTCCGTTGGCTTCCTTCAAGGCTAATTATGCCGCAATCGGTTTAGTCTATTCGCCTGGTTATTGGCTTACCAAGCTTTGTAGAGCGCAGCAAGCTTAGGACTGCATACTGCGGAATATTTTCAAATTGCCTGGTTTCAATTCAACGCAATTCAACGCACAAATTTTCCATTTTTCGGCGTTTCAGTTTCAAAACCCGTCTGCCGAGAAAATCGCCGAATTTGGTCCTCGATCAATTAGGATCGTTTGGCGCACCCAACCATCGGAAATTTCTTTTCCCGCTCCCGTTCCACTTGTTAAGCGCGTTCGCAACGTGCAATCAGAAAACACAATTTCGCCTTTGACCTTCCTTCCTCTCCGAACGACCGGTTTTTGCCCAAAATTCGGCTATTTAACGCGATTTTGAGTGCTCAAGGCCAGAACACAGCTGTCATGTCGCCTCAAAGTGTCGTCTTCGCTTCGCTCTGCTTCTTTGGTAAAGCTACCGTAACCTCTAAGCCTCTGATCCTGCCATTTCAGCTCTTGCCGCGGCTGTTCCTCGCGTCCAAAACTTCCAGCACGATTTCGAGTGGAAGGTCTGCTTCGCTCAGATCCCCAAAAACGCCGAAGACGCGAAATTCGGCTTCGACGACCTGGCGAAATGCGAAACGGAGTCAAAGCATCAGATGCTGGACGGAACGTCTTGTGTGGGCCCGTACGACCACGTTGACGCAAAGCCGAAGAGCAAGGACATCATCTCGCCGAATTTCTCGTGCGAAGAATCCACATGCCCCACGACTCACCGCTGCGAGACCGGACTGACGACCGCCTGTTGCAACCTGGCAAACGAGAAGATGCGAGAGGAAGCTATGGCTGAGAAGTGTCCCAATGGCGCCAAGGCTGCTGGAGTTGGCTCTGGCAAGACCTTCCAGCCTCTGCTCGGCAAATCCTGTGGAGATTTGATTTGCGGAAAGGCAGAGAAGTGCGTCCAGGTGAACAAGGTCTTCGCCAAGTGCTGTGGAACAAAATAAACACGCAATAAACTGATTTTGGTCTTCCAACAAGTTTGGGGGACTAGCAAGCAACAATTTTATCGAGTTCTCTTCAGGGAAAATGCGTCAGATTGTGTTCGAGTGCGTTGTTTGGGTTCTTTACCTCAATCACGAGTCATGAAAAGCAGAACATGCAGCTAGGACTCAAATAAACGTCGATTTGTCGTTCGCTGAGCACAGCACAAGTTGCAAAATGCGTGGATTCACGGTTACAAACACACAGAGACAGAGGTTCAATGTATAGCTAAACCAAACTGTGTTTAGTCGCTCGCTTAGCGAACTCGTTTAATTCTAAACAAGTCTACTGCGTTTGCCTCCTTCAGAATTTCAGACACAACTGGTCTTTACCATTAAAACGACAATAGCACAAGTGATAGCGCGCTGACGCATGGAGCAATGCTTATCAATTAGACGACAGCGACGAAAATTTCATACACGGCCCCTCTGCAGCGCCGTGATATCACTTGGCTCCTTCTTATTTCACAATTATGCTCTCTATTTCCTTCTATCTGCTGAAGACCAACCAGTTAATTCGTTATTATGACATTCCACACGTACTAGTGTTGTTGAATTTTAACTGATAAGGCACCTGGCTTGTATAGCGCGAAAGTTTCTCTTCGTTCGCTCGCTATACCACTTTCAGATCCAACGAAATGTCGTCCGTTTCCTGTGCGTGTTGCGTCCGCAATAAACAAATTGGATGTTTGGAAGTGACCAACGAAAAGGTCGTTTTTCTGTCCGTTTGCAATCAAAACAAATCCTGCTGTTCAGTTGTTGGCGGAAGTTCAAAAACTGCGGAATGAAAATGGAAAATTACGGTCGGTGATCGCGCAAATTACTGCAGTTCTGCAGCAAGTCCCGCCGGAAAGCCGAGAATCTGTCTCCATTGGTGTTGACGCCCTCGTTGAAGACAAAACGGACAATATTCAAGTTGTTGGTAAGATGGATGGAGCGTCCTATCCTGTCACCCAAACACCTGAAATAGTTGAAAAATTTTCAATTTTCGATGTCATTCCATCTGTTTCTTCAAAATGTTCTCTCCAGGAGTCTCAAAATGTGAGCGATTTGAAACCCCAAGTGTTCGTACGCTCTGTTTGCAGACTGCGTTCTCCACCAAAGTCCCCAATCATGTTGAGACGGAGGAAAAAGAAGAAGAGAGCGCGGACTCGGAAGACGAGCAATGCTCCATTGGGCAAAATCCTGACGCCAATCCCAACGGAGATCCTGAAATTGTTAGTCACGTTAATCCTGATCGTCCAGCTCCCAAGACGTCTGAAATTGTAAGTTCTTTGAAACTGCAACGTCATTCGATGCGAATAACGAAGAAGATCGGTTTGCAGGCAAATTGCAACTTGAATAAAATCCCCGATCATGTTGGCGCTTGCGAGGAGGAACAGAGCCAGACGGAGGCAAACCAAATGGAGGAGAGGGAGCTGGTGAAAAGCAACAAATTGGATTCGGAAGACGACGGTGATGCGGACAGCAAAACAATCACTGAACCGATGATTCGCTCTTTCAGAGATGACAAATATCAGTCGTCTAAAACAGTAAGCGCTTTGCAACGAGCGCACGTCGCAAGTTACGGTTTACAGGCGATTTCAAACGTTCACAAAATCCCCGAATCTGTTTATCATTCCCGCAAAGAAGAAGAGAACGAGAATGCGGCGGCGCTCTCAAAAGGCGAAGATAACGCAATCCCCCCAATCTGCAACGCGTCTAAACACCAAGGAATCAAGATCATCCCATATGAAATAACTCTTGCGCAACTGCTTAAGAATAAGAAAGTAAGCGCTTTACTGCTGCACATGCACATGTCGTATATTTCGATTGCAGGCAGATGACCGCGCTGATCTCTATGAGCGAAGAGCAATGACTAAACGAACTGGCCAAGAAACGTTGGTTTGGGTAGAAGAAGTGCCAAGAGATGCCACGATGGGTTTGAGCAGCCGAGTTGTACCTGGATGCAGCTTCGTAGTCCCCGCGCTAACTCAGCTGCCAGACTGTTTTCTTTGAGAATGACCGCAACTTGTGATGGAAATTGGCTCTCGTGGAGTAAAGATGAACTCTGTTTTGCAATTATTACGGTGCAATCGCCAGCTTTGCGGGTCCTGCGCGGAACACATCTGGCGAGAGCGCTCACCTACCACGGCAGGGGTCGAAAGTTTGAATCCGCTCAGAGGAACATAGCCTTAAAGGATCGCACTAGTGCGAGTCCAGTGTTTCCCTGGATTATCCCTGTATTGTTTCCATCGTGTTTACTTGTTTCTAAGCTACAGTGCATGTCTCTATGACACCCAGTCATTGGCGGTCGCCAGGGAACAAAAGTCCTGACTGGATTAGTTCTGCACCGCCCACAAATGCGATGCTTTGATGTGAGAACTGTTTGCGTTTTTCGCCATGTATTGCCTGTGAAAACGTTCTATCGTCACTCTACGCCTTGCGTTCCTCCAACGATCGCTTCTCTCCTCTCGCAATGGAATCCGTCTCTCTATTGTTTGTTGAATCGGTCATCCTCTTCAACTGGGACCACTGGGAACTGAACCAAACCAAGTGTGCTAAACTCTCCTCCAACTGGGGAGAACAGGCGAATTATCTGCTAGAAAAGTGGACGACAGTCACCCTGAAGATCACCTTGCAAACAGGGGAATATCTGTTTGAGACAGCAATCCAAGGCCTTCTCAACTATGTCGATTCTAACGCCGTTTTCGAGCATCCGCATCAATATCTCATTTCCGAAGTCGACATGGTTGATTCAGAGGATTTAAGACACTCCGAAGGCACTAATTGACAACGATGTGGAGCAGATCGTGAAGAATCTCCAGAGCTCTGCGATTCCGGTGCACTCTCTGACCCTCAGCGACTCGTTTTTTGCATATGACGAGTCAATCTACGCTATTGTTAATGCGATTCCGTGCACGCGAACCCTTCAATGCAATCTAACCAATGATTTTTTCCCAGAAGATCGCTTAATCAAACGATTGCGTAGCGGAGAAGTGGATAAACTGAGCGGATATGATCTATTTCAGCACAAGGAGAACAGAGAAGAGATTCTAGGATGGATGAAGACAGAGCGATTCCAAGAGTTTAGCGCTTATTTGGATGAATCCCGCACCTCCCGTACTCTTTATCGGCGTTTTGCGGAGAAAATCATCGTGAACTGGTTGGAGAGCGACGCACGGCAGGACGTCGAACTCGTCGTGGATGGAACCGTCTTCTACAAGGTGATGATGAGAGCGACCGCGCTGATGACATCTAGCAACAGCAGCTGGCGACATTGTATCGATGCTAAAGACAACGGCCGTGGCAAGGACGTCTACGTTCTGGAAACGCCGAGCAACAAGAAGCGGCTGTTTGTTGCAAATTGTCCTGACTTCAATCAGATTGAGTATCGGACGTTGAACGAGACGGACAAATACGACACGATGGAAGAGGCACCAGGATCCGATTATGAAAGCAGCGCTGATGAACAGGAGGACAACCACAGCGTCGAGAGCTATGAGCCGTACGATTTGGATTGGTAGAATGAAGCAGTTGCAATCCCCATATTGAAGGTTAAATAAATTTAATTTTGTGTCACTTGTTGCGTCCAATTCAAATAGACAGTCTGTACGCAGTGATGGCATAAATGACTCCGAAACCTACTTAAGAGAAACAAACTGTTCTCTGTCTCCGATTTTGCTGAAATTTTTCCTGTTTGCCACAGTCGACCACCCGGGTTCAGGGTGGTTAACTGTTTTAAAGTCAGTAATTCCATATTTATCTGCATTTTTGAGCTATAGAGTATGAAATTTAAATGTATGGTTCACAATCAGCCTGAGTTTGATGCTCCTCAAGCCGTTACAGAACTACAGAAATCTCAAGTGGCAAAGAAGTTGAGTCATTTTATAAATTTTAACATAAACTGCCGTTTGATTTCTCTGTTCGTCTGACTCTCCCACGTCACACCGTCGTCTGCATGCAATCGCGTCCCAATTACCTCTCCGCGGCTTCGATGCAGCGTCAGAGAAAGTCCGCTTGCCCAGATCGTGCAAGAGGGACTCATTTTTTGGAAAGGGACCGTGGGGACATCCATGCTCCCGCATTTTTAATTTGAAAATCATCCAAATTGATTGTTTTTCGATTTGGCTTGGCTCTTAGCTCAATCTTACGACCTTCAAACAATATATGACGGTCGTACATGCTGTCGCCACAATGCCAAACAATGGTTTGAACGCAAAAGAGCGCACAAGCCATCACTTCCTTCTTGTCAAACTCGATTCAATCTAAAAAAAACGTTCTTTTAGACCTTTCTCAAACCGGTTCTGCTCCAGAGTCTCTTATTTAGTGCGCGCTATTCGCAGCCAAAACGTAATCATGCCACATTCAAGCATCGGTCTCCTCTCACTCTGCTTCTTGGGTATGAGTACCGTATTCGATAATCTTTAAATTTCACAATTTCAGCTGTCTCCACCGCCATTCCTCGAGTTCAGCAATTCGAACACGACTCTCTTTGGAACATCTGCTTGGGAGTTATTCCAAAATCGGCCGCTGAGGCGAAGAACAGATCTCTAACCACCCTTGCGGAATGTGACGTGCGTGTGCTTCATTCATACAATGATGACCGATGTAGCGGAATTGACGTCTACGTTGATGCCGTTGACAAGCCGGGCGCTGCAGAAGCTCGAGAAAAGGCCTATTTGGGACAGCCAAGTGAGCCAGAAATAGCCAATTAGTGTTTCCTGATTTGTGTAATTTTCAGATTGTGACTTCTTGATTTGTCCAAAGAATTTTAAGTGTTTTGATAACAGATGGGGACCGGGCTGCTGTGATTTCAAGAACAAACTAATTCAACACAAAGCGGGAGAGGAGGCCAAATCCGAGAAGTGTCCCAGCGGAGCGAAGGCCGCTGGAATACAGAGTAAGTACGGATTCAATATAAAGTTTGTCGCTCATGTTGGCAAAACGTGCGGAGATCTGATTTGTGGAAAGACGGAGACGTGTGTTCAAGTCAACAAGTACTTTGCCAAGTGCTGTGAACCCAAATAGAGACTCGAATAAATCAATGAAATGCGGCGTCATTCCAGTTGTCTGCAGCGCACACAAGATGAGACAAACAAGACAGACCTTCCTTGTTATACTACCGGTTCTTGTCTTGAAAAAGCATGACAGCTCAAGCGTAGAACACGGCCATATTGCCTCAAATCATCGTACTTTTATCGTTTTGTTTCTAGGGCAAAGCTAGCGTAAATCCTAGATATCTAGGTTTTGCTGTTCCATCTCCTGGCCTGGATTGTTCACCGCGTTTAACGGTTTTGCTTTTGAACGCGGTCAAAAGGTCAAAACGGTCAAACAGCCTAGTTAATTAGAGTGCAAGCGATCAGGCCACAAAGGCCGCTGTGGTGCTCGTTGGCAACAATTTCATGTCGCTGCTTGGCGCTGATCTTATCGCAGAGAAGACGTAGAGGCCTTTGTTTAGGTCGTTGAAGCCGATTTTTCAATTTTATGTTTTGATTTACTCAAAACTCAATAATGCCCAACCATTTTGAATCCAGGCTCAAAATTCAAACTTCAAAATCACCAGCTTTACTAGTTCAAGGCGTTTGCCAAGTGCTTTAGAGCCAATCAGTACACTTCCGCTTGCCTCCAACGAACACAAGAAACATAAATTAGACCTTGACCTTCCTTTACCGGTTTTGACTTAAAATCGGCTATTTAATGCGTTTCACTTGCTCAACGAAAGAACACAGCCATGTCATCTCAAATCACCGTCCTCGCATCACTCTGCTTCTTGGGTAAAACTACCGTAATCCTCAGTCCCCCAATTCTTGTTGTTTCAGCTCTAGCCGCGGCTATTCCACGCATTCAGAAATTCCGCATCGACAAAAATTGGGACGTCTGCTTTGCTTTCGTCCCCAAAAACGCCGAAGACGTCAAGCGCAGCTTCACTAGCTTAGCAGATTGCAAGCGAATGGGCCTGGACTTCAGATCCGCCGATGGCCCGGCTGTACAGGACCAGATCCTCATAATCCCGATCCGACTGCGAAGAAGAAGGGCGCGGATCTCAAGCACGCAACTTGCGAAGAGGTCACTTGTCCTGCCACGCACTACTGCACAGAGGGCTGGGTGCAGCCGATCTGCTGCAACAACGCAAACGGCACATGAAGAACGAAGGCATGTCCGAGAAGTGCCCCAATGGCGCGAAGGCCGCTGGAGTGCGCGTTGGCGAGAGGAACGATTTCATGCCGCTGGTGGGCAAGATGTGCGGCGATCTGATCTGCGGGAAGACGGAGACGTGTGTTCAGGTCAACAAGGCGTTTGCCAAGTGCTGTGAAGCGAAATAGAGACTCGAATAAATCAATGATCGTTCCACCTGCCTCCAGCGCGCACCAAATAATGCAAAAAATCGTCTTTGACCTTCCTTGTTAGACCGGTTTTGAAGCAAAAATCGACATTAAACGCTCTTCTCCTTTCAATCGCAGACAGAACGCCATGTTGCCATTTCAAACTATCACGTTCGCCCTGCTCTGCTCTTACGTAAAGCTACCGTATCCTCAAATCTTCATCTTTTCAATTTCAGCTCTAGCCTCGACTCTTCCTCCTGTACAGAGATTCGCCAACAGTATCGATTGGAGAGTCTGCTTCTCCTACGTGCTTGCACCTAATGATCGCCAGTTTGGTTATGACAGCTTGGCGGAATGCAAGCGACTGGGTCTTCACTTCATGAAGGACGGATTGTTCGAGTGCTCAGGACCGCTCGTTGATTGGCGCGGTCCTGTGACAAAGAAGAAGGGCCTGGATCTTATCAGGTCGACTTGTGAAGACATCTCTTGTCCGGAAACGCACTTTTGCGTGCAATCGTGGGAGCGGCCGGTGTGCTGCAACCTCGCGAACGAGAAGATGCGAAAGGAGGGCATCTCCGAGAAATGCCCTGATGGGTCGAAAGCCGGTGGAGTGCGCATTGGCAAGGTGTTCATGGCGTTAGTAGGTGAGACTGCTGCGAATCTGATTTGTGGGAAGACGGAGACGTGCGTTCAGTCAACAAGTACTTTGCCAAGTGCTGTGGAGCCTAAATAAATGCAAATAAACTGATTTTGGTCTCACCATGACAACACAGAGATAGTTTGGTAAAATTGAGTTGAGTCACTTTACAAATTTCAACATTAGATAACTGTTTAATTTCTCTGTTCGTCTGACTCTCTCACATCGGACCATTGAAGCCACGTAAACGCGTCCCCATGACCTCGCCGCCGCTTCGATGCAGCGTCAGAGAAAGTCCGCTTGCCCAGATCGTGCAAGAGGGACTCATTTTTTGGAAAGGGACCGTGGGGACATCCATGCTCCTGTATTAATATGGCGCTATGTGCGCGTTTAACGCCAATTTTTCGCCAAAAAAATTGGACTGCTTGGATGTCATTTACTAAAACCCTCAGTCTTCGACATAGTAGTAATAGTAATAGTAGTCATCACGCTTCAGTCGATCCTTTCTTCTCCTCTTCTCACCGTCGATCGTCGCATTTTCCTCATCGGTCGAAGGGTGCGGCCGTCTGAATCAGAATCAATGACTCTCTGCAGAAAACACGCCTAGCGCAAAGAAACTCACTGTGAGGCAGTCGCCTTGTCGAAATCCTCCCTTCTGCTCGGCAATTCCACTTTCGTCGCTTTCGCTCCCAACTCGCAGAAAGCAGCCGCAAACACGGCGAATAGACAAAAAACAAACATAGAGAGTCTCATATCAGCCTCCCGCGCACTAGAAATGCAGTGATCTGCTCGTTTGGTGCCACTTTTATCCCATTTCGGGTCGTCAACTGGCTGTAATCCAGTTCCCCTCCGTGAACTCGCCATCGTCATCGTCAATTAACGAGTCTATCCCCATTTCAAGGTCATGTCATATAGCGAAAAAAAACAGCTTTATTTGGCTCCGCAGCACTTGGCAAAATGCTCATTGATCTGTGTGCATTTCTGGCCCTCTTCGCAGATCAGATCGGCGCACGTCTTTCCGACCACCACGGCGGTGAGATGCGGCGCCTTCGTCACTCCGCCGGCCTTCGATCCATCGGGGCATTTGCTCGAGAGGAGCTCCTTCTTGATCTCGTCGTTCTTGTTGCTGCAGCACACGGGCACCATGCCGCGCTGGCAATAGTGAGTCTCGGCCGGCACGTGACGTCTTCGCAGTAGTGACCACGCGACAGGGCGCTTCCATCCTTTGGTTTCGGGGTCACGTTGTCGTGGGGTCCGTTGCACGTCGGTCCGTCCATGATCAGACTGAGCTTCTCGCAGAGATCGCGGGTTGCGAGGCCGAGGCGCTCGGGTTGCGTGCTGTTGTGGATGAAAGCGAAGCAGACGTTCCAGTCGCTGTTGTGCGTGAACCGGATTTGACCTGAAATTAAGGTATTTTGAGACCGAAAGTGCAGATTTGAGACTTACGGGACTCTTCCACAGTTGGAGCGGCATAGATGACGCCTAAATGGATCAGAATGGATCAGAATGAGCTCAAATCGACCTACCGATCACGCAGGCAAGGACAGCAAGTGCAATCTTCATGTTGAAAACCTGAAAGAAAGCGTGAAAGAACTGACAAGCGGAACGCTTAAGTACACGACCAAAGAGCGCAAAAACAGGTCCAAGGTCGTTCTTGTTCGCTGGAGGGCGAGCAGCGCCTGCTGGTGGCAGGAAGATCAACGCGACCAATATTTAAGGGGAAGGAGGCGTGTGTGTGGATCGGGTGTCGGGCGGTGTTTAGAGAGCACTTTGTGTTGTGAAAAGTGATCCAACGAGCAAAGGTCAGTGGCGGCGGAACGGGGAAAAAATAGAAGTGATTCATAGCCGAACGGCGGCTGAAACGGTTTTTGGGTCACCAGATG
>MQUG01002140.1:0-13884 GCA_007213375.1 Steinernema feltiae | reverse complement strand
TAGAACAAACGGCGGTGCATACCTATCGTATTGCAAAAGAACGCAGATCAACAGAACGTAAACGAGCACAGTTGCGAAAAAGAGCTGACAAAAGTGACTTTTACGACGAGACTGCACAGAAGACGACAACATCACTAACTATACGGCGAAGTTTGCTTGCGTTTTTGTGTTCAGTCAATAGATGGAACGCTTGATGGCCTTGTAGATTGGCGTTGTTAACACAGTTGTGCAAGGTCAATGCAGTCAAAGGGTTCTTCGAAAGATGTTGAAGTCCGGCCGTTCGCGGCCGCCATTGGATGACTTTGCACCAAAAACAACAGACAGACAGAGACAACAGACAGACAGACAGAGACCAATCAATTTATCGCATCTTTCTCAAAAAATTACACCAGAACCTTTCGCAAGCGCTTCATCACTGACGAAATACCACTTATCCATGGCTCTTGCTTCCGGACAAGTGCGGTGCGGTGTTTGGCAGATTCCACTGATGCTGAAACACATATTCCTATAAACCACACTTTCTCCTACCGTAACTCACTATTTTGTGCACACATTGATGTACTCGGAAGTGTCTGGAGTGATCAGACTCTCGTGCTTCTGGGAAATCTTTTCCATGATAATCGTAAAGTTGCCTTTCACATTGTCGACGTGTTTAACGGGGAAATACGATTTCCTGATGTAGTTTTCCTGTTGGTCGTTTTCCGCCTGATTCCAATCCAGTCCATAGCGGGCGTGGTAGCAGATGGCTTTCTTTGCAGGAACCTGGAAACGCAAATCCCGAATATCTTGGCCATCGACGGTTGTATGGCTTAGGACAAGCAATTTTATAGATGAACTAAAAAGGTTCAGCGCAAAAACAGAGCACATATTGGTGGTGTTGACAGGGCCCTGCTATGCCCGTGTGCAAACAGGCACAATCAATTCAATGCACGTCATCGTCGTCGCCGTGAGGTAGTTGTCATCGGACATTACAATTCGCAGAAGCCAGAACTTTACTAGATTAGCAGGCTTTTGCCTTTGTTCTAGGCTAACCATACTGTAACTGCCTTAGGCTTACAAGGCCTTAGGCTTACTTGTTAGGCACAGACCTAGGCGCTGTCGCAGGGTTGCCTAGTTATTGGCTTACCAAGCTTAGTAGGTCGTGCAGGCTTCGCGCTTACAACACGGGGACGCCCTAAAGTAGAGGCGCGGAGCACCGAGTGAGAATCTGAGCCATTTTCCAAGACTACCCTCGTTCCCGACCTAGTACCCCATTCACCATCCAACATGAACAAACTGGCGTTCTACTAGACGCACAAGACAAGCAGCGCCGTAGGGAAGCAACGAATACCTCGAAATTGCGGTAGCTATCGGCACTTCTGGGAATTTGTCGTTGACGCCAAACGCTATGAGTGGACGCAATGTCCACCCTGTCCGGCATCACAATCGACTTCACGTTGTTCTGACAAGAATCGCAAATGTCCGCTCGTTTCAGCTGTGAGAAACTGATCTTGGTCCAGTTGGTCAGGTTGCCCACTCTGGCCTTTTGACGCACCATAGCGCGGGAAATGGCGAACGACCCGATTTCTGGGTCTTTTTTCAACCATTTTTTCAGATTTGTAACAATATCGCCGCTTCTAAATTGTTTTTTTTTAACAAAACGAGCATTCTGAAGCTTACGTCATTCGGATATAGTCGTCCAGATCGACTACTGCGACGAATTGCGCCCTAGACTTCATCATGCAGTCTGCATGTGCCGCTCCTTGGCCTATGCGAAAGACGCTGGTATTTGGGTCGGTGTCTTTGTATTTGGGAAGGTCAGGCCATTTGACAATCGTCACTATGCCCTGAAATGTGGGATATTAACATGCTACTATTTGCAACAATGGTGACAAGTTGATTGAGCATAGGTTGGTTGTTGGAAATCTCTGTTTTTCGTGCTTTTTCTGATCTAGCGCCACACACTCACCTGCTATCAAAAGTCGGTGTCCGGTCAGAAGACATAATGACCAAAAAGATATAATCACTAACTTGTCCTGGAACTTCTTTCCGGCTTTGTGCTAAGTGCAGGCTTAGGCCTAGGAGCTGCCGCAGGGTTTAGGCAAACTAGGCAAACTTAGCACAAAGTTAGTGATTATGCCTTTTTGGTCGTTATGTCTTTTGGCATTACTTCCAACAGCTCGTGGTCCTCCTCGCTCCAAAACGCGTTCTTCACGAACGAATTTTCAATTTTTGGCCTCTTTTTTGGATATGTTGCGGAGAAGTAGGTGCACAGAAGTAGTGTACAGAATCCTCTCATTTTAAAATAGAATTTAGATTTAGAGAGAAGCAATGTGAACCAACATTACAATTGAAATAAACTAAAAGTTATCGCATTGAAAAGTGCACGTTAAAAGCCTTTTTTTGTGTTTTTTAGCTTGTGTTTCATTTGAAGCGCTGTGTATTTCGCTTTGACAGTATTTTATAGAGGCGCGGATTGCACACCGTGTTAAATTGAGCCAAACCTGTTTTTGATAGTATTTCAGCACATCCTTGACGAGAATCGACACGCTGGAGATGTAAATGTAGAAATGAGAGACGCCCTGCGACCGATAGAGCTCGACAAACTCGATCAGACGAACCCAGCGATTGTAGAGATACAACGGAGCGACACAAGCCTCCAGTCCATCTCTACGCTCGGTCAACTGCGATTTTCGGACCGGCACTGTGAGGCTCTTGTCCGTGTGACTAAGCGTAACCTAAAATGGGTTAGTTGAGGCTAGCGCGTGAAACTTACAGATCGCGGCAAATCGATTGTGGACGGAAGTTGCGCCGACCACCTGTAATTGGCCCAATGGCAGCCTGTGTCGTCGGGGCAGCCGGCTTGTAGCGCGTCCGCCTTCAGCTCAAACTTGACACCTCGAACGGTCAACTCCACGACACTGTCGCGGTCTTGGCAAAAACTGAAGCCGATGGCTTGAAAGCCGATTGTGTCATTGGAGATGTAGTGAAAATACGCAGAGTAGATGATCATCGGCGGCGGAGCTTCATTTTTCTTGCGGTAAGTGGATAGGAGAAACACAGCGAGGAGCAGCGGAACGCAGAATATCGCGCGCGTCGCTCTCATGTGCCTTAGCAATCGCATTTGTTCAAAAAAGCAGAAATTGATCCCGAATTGAGATGACAGAGACCTCATGCGGAATTTGATCGAATCGGAAATCGTTGACCCAAATTGGAACGTAACAAGTTTGGGATCGGTCGCAGATCCAATCAGAAGAGCTTGTCCTAGTTGATTTTGGGTGCGTTCAAAACCAAAACATAATTTGAGAGGCGATAGACGTGATGACAATCCAATTGGGGAGTACGATGGAATTGCCGCTGCCACTGCCGACAGCCTGACCTGCATACACGATCAAAATACAGGAGATCATCTGTGACATCCGGATAAAGTCTCTTTTTAATCGACTTTGTGCCTGTTGTCGAAATTGCTCCGATTTCTCGGTGGTTTTCTGTGACCTCTGACATCAAAGTATTTTGCAACGTTCCCTTACAGTGCTTGTTTGCTTAGTCGTATTTAGCTTTAGATAAAGTAGATACATGATCAAAAGCCTCTTTCGTCGGTTCCTTCGCCCAGTAAGTTAATGCTCGAAGTACCAAACGGGTCAAATAACATGTCCAGAGTGCTCCCAAAATCTTTCCAAATCCCAAACACTGTTTTTTCAAGATTATTTAGTTCAGTGTCCGAATGTTCGGGGAATACTACACTAGATCATGGTGTTATGTCGCGAGCCCTCGAATCACGATAGCTCTGCTGCATTCGATTCAAACGCTCCGCAACGTTCAGGTCTTCTCGCTGGCCGGAGCTTCCCAATCGGCATAAGGTCGATGGAAGTCGTTTGATTTCTTCTCCAGAACCAGTTCGATTGGAAATGGAATCAATTTGTTCACGCATCGAACAGGAAGGATTTCCCTAGCGGTCGTTGCGCCAAGACCGCTGCGAAACTCAGTAAAAGTGACGATAAAAGCTTCATTTATTTTTATTCCCTCTGTTCACCACAACTGTCCATCAATGTATCTCTCCACACAGCGTGGATCCTGAACGTTAACAAAATACAGTCGACCCCACCATCCGTCGTTCTCCGTTAACACAACCGGCGCGAACCGCCGTTCCTGTGTCAGTCGGCGCATGAAATTCCCATAAATCGTCTTCTGCTCCTCTTCCGGTGGATGGAACTCCGCGTTCCACTGACAAATCGTGAAGCCGGCTTTGTCGAGTTTGCCGCCTTTGTAGAAATATTCCAGCAGTCCGTACTCCGCGTACTCGATATCGATGAGGATGTGGTCGATTAGACTGTCTTTCGCCAAACGCAAGTCGTCTTTGAGGAATTCAATAAATTCCACGTGACGAAAGATTTTCTGCGTGTAAGTGAGGCTTTTTGGATCTGAAAAAAGACGCATATTTCCGTCTAAAATCAGAACATTACCTTCTTTAACGTTTGCACTCTCCATGGAGCTCATATTTCCTACAGCAACTGGAAAGAATTCGCCAATCGACTCGTACAGCTCCTTGTTCTCGGTTGCAATAGGGTCAGCGCCGTAAAAGTTGCATTCCGAGTAGATCGTCTCCTTCCAAGCCGTTTCGACCGAAACATCGTGGCCGATTCCGAGGGTTACGATGTTGCAGTTGTCGATCTTCTGCAAATTGCAAAGGAAACGTGCGATTTTAGGTCGGCACAGTAGCAGTTCGCAGATCCAACTGCTCATGCATAAACGTCTAAGAGCTGGTGCAAAATTTAGCTCAAAACATAGCCCATTCGCCTAATGTCCTAATTCTCAACTTGACACCTAAAATGGTTATCAATAACCTTTTTTTTTAAATTTGTTTGTAGATCAATTGATTTGAGATGAGCGAGAAAAAAGTGATTTAGAAGCAGACGAGGTGTCAAGTTGAGATTCCCTAGAATCATTTCTTGTCCAACCCTGTCTGTTGTAACTTCAAGAAGCGTCTCGTTACCTCTCGAATCGGAGCCAACGCCAACTTCACTTCATCGCTGTTGGGATACTTCATTACGGTGCTCAAATTGAGGCCATTCCGGATTGATTCCAATTGACAGCCTTTCATTGCACTATATCCATCATCCCAGATTTCAGCGTCCGATAAAGGCCGAAACGCGTTTTCCAAGCAGCGATTGTGCTGATCGCCCTTGCTACTAGATGACTGCAAAACATTGTAAAAGTTGGTTCTGGTAAGCGTTACAACTCACATTGAAGCGAATATCACTTTTGACTGCAAGAATGCTTACTATAAGGAGGGTTGCTATACTGATGATCCACAATCGAAAACGTTTAAAGTAGTTTTGGAGACTATGATTACAATGAAGTTTCATTGTTGTTTTCAGAGAATAAATGGGCGTCATGGCAATGGAGCTCTTCCTTAAATCGGACGTGTGAGGTCAGATAGGAGGTCAGATAAGAAGGCGGAGATCGCGACACTGATTGGAGTTTGCGCAATGCTGGAATCCAACTACCGAAAGTGAAAAAAATCAGGGTTCCGAAGCGTTCCAAATGGAAGGGATTGTGCGTGAAATACATCTCCTTCTCCTGAACCTCTATCGGAAACCGGACTTTCGCGTCCTCATTTCCTCACATTCTCCACGCGCTTTCAAGCAACACACAGAAGGAGTACCACTGCCTTTACTGAATCAGTAAAACGCGCTTGGAGAATGCCTGGGATGATAAAATGGTCGCGTGCATCGTCAGATTATTTATTGCGGAATCGATGACATTCTATTTCGCCCACACCCCGTATTTATCCATTTATTCAAGTTGCCATTGCTGACCCCATGTAATCTTCACGAGTTCAAACCTCAAGTGTGCGTATTCGTCCGATTTGTCGCGTCGTCGGCGGGCGCCATTTAGTGCTTTTCTACATTTTAATGCTGTTGCTTGAATTTATGTGCGCCCAACTCCTGATAACGCCAACTCCTACTCTGTCTTATGATCGGTGACCTGTCCTAGCACGCTGCCTGTTTCTTTAAGAAGATTGTTTGTTGGCAACCTAAGACCTTGGCAACCCTTCTCTCCGGTCACTTTAGATCCGAAAGCAAATGAAAATTGTCGTTATATTTATTTTTGGCATCAGGTGAGTTTTAGAACGTCCTAGATAAGTCGTCATCGCTTGGTCCGAGTGCTCCCGAACCACACCATGCTGACGTATGGCTTGATGATGCTCTCGCACGCCATCTTCTTGAACGTTTCGTTTGCCAGTTGGCTCAGTTTGAACTGAAAGACGAGGATCAGACAGCTGGGATAGAGGAAGACGCTCACCGGGTGCAAGAACACGAGATCAGTCGAGTAGAAGTCGCTTAAGCGGTCTCGATCTTCAAACCACAGAATAGAGTGCGACACACCGCTCCTAGGAGTCTAATCTGAGAACATTCCAGCAGGGTGATTGGACCCACGGTTTACCGTCGACGAAGACGTCTTTGTGCCCGAAGGCGGAGGCCAAACGCGGAACCGCCAACTCGTGGAAGACGCCGAACCGGTGGAAGACGTTGGCCAGCTCTGCAAAGACCCAATCGTTGGTTTGCGGGAGGTAGAACCAGTCGGAGACCATCCAATCGGTGGGAAATTCGAGGTATTCGAAACCGTTTCCGTTCGTCTGCAATTACGCGTCATCGCGACCATCCGCGATTGAACATACGGATTTATTGAATAGATGCAATGCGTTGGCTAACGAAGACTTTGGTGACTCGTCCAGCTCTGTGCGCATCAGATCAGTCGCTTTGAAAACTGCGTCTTTGCCAACTTCAGCTACATCCCACCATGACCAGTCGCCGTTAATGGCGTGTTTACTGTTATTGACCCCTCGGAAGTACGTGTAGTCCACTTCGTTCCACAGATTGAAGACGACGTCGTCGGAGACTGTAATGGAGCTGAAGCGGTCGACTAGAGCACTTCCCGCTCATCGAGTTACCCCTGAATGTTCTGGAGCCTCAGTTCGATCGCCTTGGCTGTGCAGAAATAGGCCAAAAATCCCTTCTTGATCTCTTCCGGAGAGACGAAGATGAAGCTCTGGGAGGCGGCGAACTCCGGAAAAGTCGCGTTTTCCTGAGAAAACGACTCTTCGGCAAAAGTTCCGCAGAAGATGACGTGCGCGAAGAAGCCCTGGTAGAGTTTGGAGAGAATTGAGGCTGCGGGCGACATCTGAGAGCGGCAACGTCACTAGTGAGCGCCGTGTTGGATTGAAACTCACCGGATAATTGAAGGTGATCACCAACGCGATCTTCCGCAGCGTTTCAGCGACCTCGGACGGGATTCTCGGCTTCAAATCAAAGGTTCGGTCCAGCGACAACTCGCACCAATCCGCGATTTCCACGTAGTTCGCCCGTTGCTGCAATCCAACCGCCTCTTCGCTCTCGACCCCGAACTCCTGCGGAGCCGGACGGCAATCCTGCGCAGCCTTCGATCTGGAAATGCGCGGGAATCGGTATCCAATCGCCTTCAGGTCGTCGAGCCACGCTTCCACCAGCTCGTGGTCCTCCTCGCTCCAAAACGCGTTCTTCACGAACATCCGACTCAGCTCCAGAGTGCACTCTTCGGTCGAGTTCTGCGCGCAGACCCAGCGCGAGAGCTCCGCCACCATGCGGTCGGCGTCGTGGTAGAGCGCGGTCTCGTCCTTGAAGTCGTCCAGGTAGCTGTGGGGGTTGCGGTTCTGCACCGCGTTCACCGGGTAGAAGCCGACGCGGCCGCCGATCGCGTGGATCAACGTCTGCGCGAAGTAGCCGCGCCAGATGTCGGTGACGCGGAAGGCGACGCCGATCGGGAGCGCCAGCGTGAAGAACGCGTCGTGGTGGAAGAGGGTGTTCTGGCTGTTGAACGGCGCGAAGACGCCCGGGTCCACGGCGATCGGCGGGGCGTGCGGGTTGAACTTCTCGTTGAGACCCTCGCGGGGATCCGCGTGGAGGAGGCGGTAGATCGCGTCCACGTCCGGGTCCTTCTCCACCAGGCCCTGTTGGATGAGCGGAGCGGCGAGGTTCCGACAGAGGCGGAAAGAAGGTGGGTTGTTCGCGGCCTGAAAAGGCGGAAATTCAGATTGATCGAGGATGTGAGCGGTGAGTTACCCGAATCTTGGTCAGCGGGTAGCCGCGGGGCCAGATGTCCGGCCTTCCAAAGTGGGCGTACGGGTTGAAGAGCGAGTTGTTCGCGTCCTTCGCGTACAGCAATCCAGTGAACGTCCTCTCGTAGTCGAACATCCCCAAACCCTGATCTGAACGCAATCGTGGGCCGAGGAGGCGTCTCCTGACTCACAGATGGGCTTGTTGTCGTCGTCGGTGTCGTAGATGATCCTCGCCCCGTGCTCTATCGCGTAGAGATAGCCGACCATCTTCCGTGTGTAGCTGTTCTTCGGCAAAACCCTCAGAATCCGATACTTCAGCGCTGCTTGCTGCTCGATGGTCACAACGGCGACCCGGGGCAGCGCGCTCCACTCGCTCTCCAGTGGATAGTGCGGACCTTTCGCGTCCCCCACGACCACGATGTTCCACTGCGCTTCTCGCGAGAGCTCGAGGATCGAATCGGTCGGTTTCCGCGCAATCGAAGTGATCACAATCCATCTAGACGATCGCGCAGACGTTTCAATGCGAATCTGAGGTTGATTATAAGCGGTGGCCCAGCGGATTTGATCGGTCAGCATATCAATACTGATCTGATCTTGAAAATGAATGAGAAGCAAGGCAGTAGTTACAAAGACCGTCAGATGAGTAAAATGGTGTTTGGACATCATTGTCGCAGTTGGAAAGCGGCGGTCTGGGGAAGCGCGCATCAATTAATGTCACAGGAGATAAGAATCTGCGTTCGCAAATTATGTCATCGTTCCTTCCTTCCAAAAAAGGGGTCGATGTGTATTTAAGTGTGTTATGGCCGAATTGACGCAATTTACACGAAGAGACGATAGAACGCCTCAGCTTATCTCTCGACAAACGCGAGATTCACTTTTGACAACAGAAATGCAACAAAACAATCGCGTCATCGCGTGCAATTTGACCGAAAATACTTTCAAGAGACTTTCACCGCTAAACGGCTGTGTTTTTTGTGTTGGGGCCTTTTGTCTAATATAAATGACAGCGATTCGTCTCTGAACTGGTCATTACAGTAATCTGTACCCAAACAAAGCGAAAGAAAGGCGCACGCTCGACAACAACGCTCGACGACGACAAAAATAACACGCGCGATAAACATAGGAATTTCCATTCAAGTTGCATGGCGACAGCGCTTCCAACTTCCAGCACCATCAGATCCACACATCCGAAGATGATAAACAAAGACCGAAGACCGCAAACTCAAAGAACGTCAACCGAGAGTCGCTTGCGAAAGCTAAGACAGACGCAATTGATAGCCTATGCGAGGGCCTATCCCAACTGCGATTGCGTTTTCTTGATTCTGTAGAGCCAAAAGAGAAGAGCCATTCTATCACATGAGGCTACCGTAGCCCCTGCCATCCTCTCCTCTATTCACAAATAAAGGTGGAGTTGAAGTCAAAGGTAGACCAGCACTCAAGTCATCAATAAGACTACAAGTGCGAAAGTGCGTTGACCGAATTCAATCAAAATTTCGACTAACGACGCCCTTCGAAAACGATCAGATGATTTGGTCAATTGGATGTGACATGTTAATAACTCTCGACTTTGCAATCCGAGCTACCGCCGCGCAGCCGTAATCACAATACGATATATTTGAAAATGTAAAGAATCTCTCACGTTTATTCAATGCAAAACAAGGTTCACAGCGTTAACTGCCACAACTTTCTAATAAAAGGCTTGAAAACCTTTTCACAAGCGGTCAGCTTCACAGTTGCGTTCGTGTCGGCCAACAACGAAAACTTGAACTGAAACGATGGTGATGTTGACAGAGGGCAGAGATGCACGACCTACTGCGTGGATGAACACGAGATCGGTGCGGTAGTAATCCGGAAGATTGGTTCTATTCATTCCCCAGATGTATTCGTGAGTCAGGTTGCTCCTGAAACCCAAGTCATCACCGACGACAGGGCATTTCTTACGGATTGTCGTCGATGAAGATGCGTTTGTGGCCGAACGCCGTGCCCAGATGGGGCACAGCGAGTTCGTGAAAAACGTGATTCCTGAGGAACACGTCTGCGAGCGCCGCAAACACCCAATCGTGTTGTTTCGGCATGAAGAACCAGTCGGAGACCATCCAGACCATCGGCCACTCGAGGTACTTGAATCCGTTGCCCTCGCTCTGAAAGGTCGCCGTCGACAAACTGAGGGGGTACGGTATACACTCACCAGTCTGTCAAACTCCCTGAACGCCTCAGACAGTCTAGAATTGGGCGATTCTGTCAATTCGTTCCGAATTTGTTCGGTGGAATTGAAAATCGCGGTGTTGCCGATTCCGGGATGGTCGGGGTGGTCCCACCACGTGAAATTCCAGTCTCTGAAGTAGAAATTGTCCGTTCCCCGGAAGTAAGAGAAGTCAACTGGATTCCAGAAGTTGTACAAAGTGTCGTCGGCCATCGTAACGTATCTGAAATGGCCGCAGCGTCGAGTGCAACTGGAGCATTGAGGCGCACCCATCGACGTTCTGAAGGCGAAGCTCGATCGCCTTGATTATGCAGATGTAGGCCTCGTATCCCTTCTTCACCTCATCGACGGTCACGTCAATGAAGCTCATTGAGGGGAATAACTCGAGGAAGCTGCTGTTTTTAGTAAAAGTAGACTCATCGAGCGTTCCACAGAAGATGACGTGCGCGAAGAAGCCTTCGTAGAGGCGTTGATGCAGAGAGGCGGCCGCTGTGATCTGAGAGGACGTGAAATCGCGCAACGTGAGGAGATTTACCGGATAATTGAAGGTCACAAGTAGAACTATTTGCTTTAGCTGTTGGCCGAGATCGGCGGGGAAAGTCGGGAGTAGAGGCAGCTTCTCAGGGCGCTCCATGCCGCACCAATCCATGAGTTCCATGTAATTGGCCCTCCGCTCAATAGCTTCCTTATCGTCGCTTTTGATCGCAAATTCCTGGGCGGCAAAGCGACATTCCAGGTTCTGAGCTGCTTTGGTCATGTTGGGGAACGCGTAGCCGATCCTCCTCAGGTCGGCCAGCCACGTCTCCATCAGTTGATGGTTTCCTTGCGTCCAGAATTGATTCTTCACAAATTCCTCGCTCAACTGAAGAGCGCACAGCTCGATGGAGGCTTCGCTGCAGGACCACTCGGCCAACTTCGCGACTAATCTGTCGGCGTCGTGGTAGAGCGCGGTCTCGTCCTTGAAGTCGTCCAGGTAGCTGTGGGGGTTGCGGTTCTGCACCGCGTTCACCGGGTAGAAGCCGACGCGGCCGCCGATCGCGTGGATCAACGTCTGCGCGAAGTAGCCGCGCCAGATGTCGGTGACGCGGAAGGCGACGCCGATCGGGAGCGCCAGCGTGAAGAACGCGTCGTGGTGGAAGAGGGTGTTCTGGCTGTTGAACGGCGCGAAGACGCCGAGGTCCACGGCGATCGGCGGGGCGTGCGCGTTGAACTTCTCGTTGAGACCCTCGCGGGGATCCGCGTGGAGGAGACGGTAGATCGCGTCCACGTCCGGGTCCTTCTCCACCAGACCCTGCTGGACCAGAGGGAGAGGAAGGTCCCTGCAGAGTTTGTGTGCCCTGGGGTTGTTGCGAACCTAGAACGCCGTCACTCACAAGCCTCATCATCGCTCCTACCTGAATGGACGAGAGAGGGTAACCTCGCGGCCAGATGTCCGGCCGTCCGAAGAAGCTGTAGGGGTTGAAGAGAGACTCATTCCCGGCCTTCTCGTACAGCATCCCGCTGTAGGTGTCGTTGTAGTCGAACATCTCAAGTCCGCGATCTGAAATGCTACTTTCAAACCCGAAATAATCACTTCTTGACTTACAGATGGGCTTGTTGTCATCGTAGGTGTCGTAGATGATCCTCGCCCCGTGCTCTATCGCGTAGAGATAGCCGATCATCTTCCGCGTGTAGCTTTGAGTCGGCAGCAAATTGAATATTTCATAGTTGAGCTCTCCCTGCCTTTCGATCGTCAGCACGGTTACGGTAGTCATTGAGGCTCCACTCCGGATCGAGTGGCTCGTGAGGTCCCTTCATGTCGCCCACAATAACCATCTTCCAGTCGTCCTCCTTCGCCAACGCCTTGATTGCGTCGGTCGGCTTCAGGGCGATCGACGTGATGACGATCCAATTGGGGAATACGGTAGAATTGTTTCTTTCATTGACAGACTGAATAACGCTTTGAATTGGTCCGAGTAGCGTGTCGTTCGACGTCTGCCAGTCATTAAGCAACAGAAGCACAGTAATAACAAACACAATAGCTAGGAAAATAGTGAGTTTAGTTCTAGTCTCATCTGTTGTGGTATCTATTAAATAATCATGTGATTCCATTAGGATCTGAGATTTGCAAAATTCAAAACTGCCGTTGAAAGAAGATGCTCACGGGTGGCCTAGAAGATTGAAATAAGGCATTAAAAAACTCGTCGACCGCGATAACGCGAGATGCGCAAGCTGATATACGACATGGGCGCGTAGCCTTGAATGAGACCGATCACAATCTCATTTAGGTGAAAAATCGAGTGTATGTAAAGTTAGAATTAAACGCGTGTGTTGAATTAGAGCTTGAAAACGCAAAGCAGGAAAGAAACAAGAAAGTTGTCTTTGGGTTTAAGTTGCGATTTCTCTTAAATTTCATACCCCGATCGTTGAACACCAAATTTGACTGTAATGGCATAAACATCCTTCACTTGCGGAATCTTGTCTAAAATAGTGAAACTAAGGAATCTCGATTTCCGATGCGTTTGTCGTTGGCACATCCTTGTAACAACAAGGATGTTGCCAACGTAGTCCCACGTAGAACTCCTGAGAATCTATAGAAGTCGTCCAGGTAGCTGTGGGGGTGGCGAAAACCACTCAGAGGTTTGTCGAGCACACTCAACCTAAGAAGCTGAAGAGTCTCATCCGAATCTCGCATTTCGTCTCTATTACGGACTGTAATTCAACTGGTCCGAACCCCGATCGTTGTTATATTAAGTTTTGAGTGACTGTAATGGCCAGAAACATCCTCAAACGTGTCTAAAATAGTGAACCAGAAGAGATTTGACTCGATTTCGTCACCATCTCCATCCGATGCGTTTGTCGTTGGCACATGATTGGAACAACAAGGATAGTCCCACGCAGTACAGCGGATATCAACCGCACTCAGACGTTTGTCGAGCACAGTCAAGCGAAGAACCTGAAACCTCTCATTCGAATCTCACATTTCGTCACTATTACGGAGTGTAATTCAACGAGAAATAAACTGTTTTTTGCGTGTTAATTTCTGCGCTAATTTGTGCTCTATTTGTGTATAAACCCTCGTATTGGACCTATTGAACATAACCTTTGATCATCGTAAGCGTTCAATTCTTCTTTGAATCCTTTTAAAGTTTAATCGAGCTGCGACTTGGTCTGGAATCCTCACTGGAAGAAGAATGCTTAAACGGACGTACCGACAAACCACATACAAGGCACGCGTCGGGCGTTTGGTCGTCTTTTCAAGTATGTAATACGTGTTGCGCTATCATTTGTTTTCGGAACATCGCACGCTGTGGAAAGATGCGAATCTGTCTGACCCTATTTGCCCTAAAATGTGAATGTTCTGTTGTTGAACGCACCAATCGCTCGCTGATGACATGCGCGTTAGATTAAGGTTTCGCTTCACATTGCTTTGTATTGGCGCTGTAAATGTGGCCCTATTTCTGATTCTGTGGAGATGGCGGAAAATTCAGAATTCATCCCTGAGATCCCCTCGCTCGCCCTTGGGCAACCACACAAATTGGATTGTCATTTCCTCGATCACGGAGAGACCAACTGTCGCGATCGGAGCGCTAGCAAACAAGGAGAACTGGAAGATTGTAGTTGT
>MQUG01002137.1:0-12590 GCA_007213375.1 Steinernema feltiae | reverse complement strand
TGTGATTTTCAAAATCAAAATTTTATTGTAAACAATGAGCTATTCAATGAACTAGGGGATAGTTCTAGGCCCGTTATTTAGGACTAAGCCTGTTAAGCCCACCGCGCGCACGCGCGGAATTCTATAATTAGCACATTAATTAACAAACACATTTTTAAACAACACATTTTGTGATGAAGTTATGAACCTTGAATCAAGTAAAGAGGAGATTGTTCTTAAATCTCAAAAACAAATCCAGTTAACCGCAATTTATTTAGCTGCACTAGCACATAAGCATAAGCGCATGAGCGCAACCACGGACCAAAATTTTCCAAACAAATGCTTTAGCGCCGTTCGAGTTGTTAGAAGTGTTTTTCTTGCAGCGGCCAATCTTTGAATTAGCTGTTATTCACAACGCCCCCACGCATTGTTCTATGCTCGGAGTTTTGGGCTAAAGGCTCTCTGTGAAAGAGCAAAAAAATTTGCTTCGTATAATAGCTTTCAAGAGACCAAAAATTAGATTTTGGACTTGCTCTTGGATTGTTCAAAAAATCTAACTTCAAATTGATCAAATTGAAAAATTGGTACTTTAATTTAGCAAGTAAAAATACACGCCGTAATTAAAATGGTTAAAGAACACAACAGCAAATAGCAGGTTTTTATTTATGATTTTGTAGTTGGTGTACAGTATCGGTAAAATTGGAGCGAAGAATACAGCCTGCAAAAATCTAAATTCAAATTGAGAAAATGTTAAAAGTAAAGAGAAAAAATTAGTGTAACTATTGATCAAAATTGGTGAACTATTGGACAAAAATTGATCAAATTGAAAAGTGGGTTTAATTTACCTTAATTTAGCCACAAAAATAATACACGTGGTAATTGAAATTTTTAAAAGGTTAAAAAACCACAATAGCAAAAAAAGGTTTCTTATATTTTTAATTAGCTGGTAGGTAATTTAGGGTTAATTTACGTTTAAAATAGTATCAAATGGTGAAGTATCATTATAAATCATAAACAAAAATCATAATTGTTTGGTTTTAACTTGTGTCAAGTTGACCTTAAATTAAAACGTGTAGTTTACGGAAGATGGTTGGTGTAATAGGCTAGTTCAATGTCCAGAAAAATTGAACAAACGATCGAATTGAAAAATGGTAGTGGCTTCGCTCATAATACACGCCAATTAAGAAATCTTTTTAATTGGTAATTTTGAATTTAAATTACATTAAATGGCGATTTATGAAAAAGGTAAAAAATCGTTATCAATAATCGTAACAAACTAGGTGCCATGGAATGTAGCCAAAAAAAGAACTTTTCGTTACTAAAAATCTTTAATTAAGCTGAATTAATCAAGCTTCATGGTAAAAAAAATTGAAAAATCGCTAATAAAATCATAACTAACTTGGCAACAAACTTCTTGGAAAGAAAAAGCCCAATGTACCAAAAAATGAACTTTTTTTACGGAAAAACGTATTGTTTAAGTTCGCCGCACAAAAAAAAGAGCAGCTCACTTAAAAGCGCCATTCTCGCGCAAAGACCAATCACGCTGCTTTTCGGTCAACAACCGCGCACAACAAAGAAGCTTTTAGCCTTTCTGAAAACCTTCAAAAGGTCAGTGCCATTTACAGAATGTCACTTGAACGCGGCGGCCTCCCTTCCGTAACCTCATTGTGCTATGGGAAGTTCGCTTCACGTCGCTTTTGAAGAACAGAAGATTAGCACAAGTTGTGAATCTCGCATGCAGGCGGACGCGAGAGGGACACAAAAGAAACTCTCTTTCTCACTCCAATGCGTTTAGCGCAAACGAGAGGTTATTGCGCTCAAAAGTGACGTGCACTTGGCTTGCGGTCAAAAATCATATAGATGGGATTATTTGTCAAAATTAAGCTTTTACACAACTTTGCTCCCATCGCCCCTTAACCGGAAGGATGCGGTCTGGAGTGGCACAAGGCGAAAACAGGAAACCAGAGGAGCGCGTGTGTTGATAGGATTAAAACATTTCAAGGACATGCGTTCGGAGGTGGTGTGGGAGGGTTCACAACATCATCTAACATGAGATTAGCGGCGGTGCACTTCCAGTACATTGTGTGAAAATCAGCGATTAAAAAAGCGGATGTTTGTGGACTTTGAAAAATGGAATTGCCGGAAATCCACTTGGTGATAAATTCAAAAATTCAAAATCTGATGAAAAAGAAATTGTCTCGGTAAATGGCAATTCGTAATCAAAAATTAGAAAAAAAACGAATTGGAACACGAAACGAAAAAAAACGAAACGAGAAAGAAACGAAAAAACGATCAAAAGACAGCTTTAAGAAGCAAGGCAATCAAATCAAAACTGTAAAATTTCAAAAGCGATAAATGAACATAATTAACGGTACATCTATCAGTATGACAGTGGTGTTCAAGTG
Organism: Steinernema feltiae; assembly: GCA_007213375.1. Lineage (NCBI taxonomy): Eukaryota > Metazoa > Nematoda > Chromadorea > Rhabditida > Steinernematidae > Steinernema > Steinernema feltiae. The sequence goes on along the minus strand of MQUG01002137.1, from coordinate 10,206 downwards.
CCTACAAAATCTAAAGATCCAAAGCTCCAAAGCTAAAAGAAAACTTCAAAAATTATTATTTTTTAAATTGTTGTCTATGCGCCAACTGAAATGATGTAGGAAGACCGGCCAAATTTATTAGATTCGGCAGTTTAAACGAAAGCGGGAAAAATGATTCTCATTAAGATCAAGAGTAAATATAATTAAATGTTGCAAAAATTACAATTTTTGAAATTGAAAGTTGCTCTAAAACTGTATGCGGGAAATTTGTTAATCCAGTTTGGACTCAAAAATCGGTCATTTTAAATGATTATTAAAACAACTTTTGCTTTCGAACCACTGATGAACAAGCAAAAATTTTTATATTAAATGAAGAATGCTTAACGGAAACGCAGCAAAAACAACCGGAATATTTTGAATAATGAGAAATGGAATTGCTGGAAATACTGGAAATAATAGCGATGATAAAGTGAACAAAAATCCAAAACCTCTAAATGCGTTAAAATCGAAATGATCATAATTAATTACATTTTGTAAATTTAGCTGTATGACGGTGGGCATGCGCTTCAGAACAAACTCATTTGGTCAAGTGTCTAGTCTACTCTGGATCTAGTCAAAAAACGATTCGGCAGTTGAAGCGAAAGCAGCAAACACAGACTACCAGGATGCAAAAATTATAACAACAAAAAATTCATTATCACGCTCTACTGTATAAGAATGCCCTGCATACACGTTTATCGTACTTTTATCATTATTATTCAGTACCTGTTAATCCAGTTTGGACTCAAAAATCGGTCATTAAATGACAGCTAAAAGTGTATGCACAAGTTTGTTAGTTAATCGCACATTGGGTCATCAAAAATTTGTTGGAAACGTAAAGCCCTGTGTAAGAATGTCTTTAATAAACATTTATCGTAGTGTTTTTCTCCATATTATTCAAAAAATTGTCCTTTATATTTCAAAAAAATTAAAAATGTTTAAAATGTTTTTTCCATGTGTGACTCCAAAAAATGAAAAATCGGTAATTGTAAATGAGAGCTCATTTGTGAATATCAAAGTAAACTTTTGCTTTTAAAACTAAAAATTTTGCGCATAAATGTTGTCAGAGTGATTTTACAGCCAAATACTCTATTGCTTACTCCAAAAAATGAAATTGAAAATTTATTGAAATGAGAGCGGAATAGGCTATTCTCATAAACCCACAACGAATACATTGATGAAGAGTTTTGAATTGAATTGAATTGTGAATTTTACCATTTTAATTTTTAGGAATTTACATAGCAGCAAACAGAAATTACAAAAAAAAATGTTTTATATTATTCAAATTGTATTAACAACAAATTATATTAGGAGTAGGCAGGCAGATTGGACTCAAAAAGCGGTCATTTTTTATGAGAGCTCATTTGTGATTATTAAAATCTAGTTCTTAATGATTTCATCTAGTAACAAACTTAAATTTGTCTGAATTTTATGAATTTGTCCAAACTTAAACTTATTGTTCAAGCTAATCAGCAACAAAAAATTTTGTCAAATGAAAATAATTAGCAGCAAAAAACAACCAAATTTTGCCCATAAATTTGGTCAGATTGATTTTACAGCCAAATAGCATTCCGAAAAATGAAATTGAAATATATCTAAATGAGAGCGAAAGAAATGAATAGGCTGTTCTCATAAACCCAAAACGAATATTTATGTTGACTGAAAATAATTTATGTGGATTTTATCAGATTTTCTGGAATTTTGCATAAATGAATTTTAAAATTAGAAACAAGTTGTTGTAGAAACAAACTTTTTTTAAAAGAAAATAATTCAAATCATTATAAATATCAAAAAATAATTACAATATTATATTAGGAGCAGGCGTAGCTACGAACTGGGCCAATTTGGGTTCAGGGCTAAACACTTAGGTTTACGCCCGAGCTCAACAGTCTCCGTAGAAACAAAAACATTTTAATGAATTGACCAATCATAACGTATCGTACCTACGAAGCGCCACTTAACTGGAGAAAAATAAGACGTATAGCACTTAATGCGCCGTCTCCCTAAACGCATCCATTATCTCCTCGTCTCTCCGCCTTAAACGGCGCCAAAGTGACATCATCGGCGCGCGAGTCGCACGCGTGCCTTCCCGGTTGCGTGCGCTCTCAATTGGAAATAATTTTTCGTCCTCGCAAGCAAGCAAAGCCAAGTCAAGCCGGCGGGCGGCGACCCTAAACGACGCCGCCATCAAAACAGCAATCAGCGCGCAGTTGGGCGAGCGAGGGTTGCCTGGAGGAGACGACAAAAAAGGTTAAAAAACACCGTCATAACGGTGGCTATTGTGGGATTGACCGCAATCGTCGTCTTCAATCACGTCATTGACGCGCGAAACACGACGCATTTCCGCCTATTTTCAGCTTTACGGTGGCGTGGATGCGAAAACACATGAAATGCGCAGACATCCAACAAAGCGATGTCTGGCGCTGGGATTGCTTCCGGCCAGGACGGCAACGACGACTCTGAGGAGGGAAGAGCGACAGGAATGGGGAAAACAAGATGCGCAGATCAGAAAACAGATTATGATGAGTGTATTTGGGGGTTTTCAATTGGGGCATGAGAGACTTCCTGAGAGAGGCCGACTACGGTGGTCGATGCACGAAAATACGAAAAAAGGGTTGAATTCTTGAACCAAGTTCAACTTTGTCTCAAACCACTGTTTTTTTTATATTGAATCTTTGCAAACGTGTCAAAAAACTAACAGTGGATATGTTGCCTGTTTTAAAAATGCGAAAACGATGAAAAATAGCGTTTTTACCTCAAAGAAGACTTTAAAATTTTTCTATTAACCAAGGCAAAAATTGTGTTCTGTAAACTAAACTTTAAATTTTAAACAAAAATTTGTAAACTTAACTTTACAAAAATTTTCTGTCACTTTCAGCATATTCAATTATACACATTGGAGCAAGTAGCTCTACAGCGCAGAAAAACACCAAAAATTGCACTTGACGAAAACTGGGATACTTTTAGCATTGGCAGGGCACAAAGCCTCTGTATTGGGGGGTTTTCAATTGGAGGATGAGAGACTTCCTGAGAGAGGCACTTCGGTAGCCGATGCACGAAAATACGAAAAAAAGGTTGAATTGTTGAATTGTCAAAAATCGTACTGGATTTGTGTTGCCTGTTTAAAAACTGTGAGAAATGATGAAAAATACCGTTTTTAAAAAATAATCAAAGAGAACTTTACAATTTTTCAATTAACCTGCATTCGATGTTTTCATGGGCAAAAATCGCGTACTAAACTTTTAAAAAATATTCTGTCACTTGTAGAATATTGAATTATACACAATGGAGCATGAAGAACTTCCCAGAGGCTCCAGAGCTAAAAAAACGCACTTAAAATTGCAGTTGACGAAAACTGGGATACTTGATTAGCATTGGCCAGGTCACAGCCTCCAAAAATTCCCAAAGTTTGTGTTTCCTAACTATTTGCAAGTGCGTCGTTTGCAACTTCAATTATTAAAATTAATTTCGAAACCCCTTGAAATAATATTAATTGATGCTTAAATGCTTGATGCTTAAATCAGCTTAAATCAAATAAATCAAACCAGCAATTTTGTTTCAAAAATCCCAAATTTACCAATTTCGAGCAAGTCAGCTATTGACACTTTCGACGCGCTACAGAGTGCAACAGCGGAGATCAGAATATAAGTTTTTTTTAAACTTTCGGCGCGAAGAACTTTCCGGAAACTCTATGTGCCAAACACGCTTCAACAACAATTGCGAAAACTGATACTTTCTGCATTGGCGACCGTCAAGAGCTACAAAAAACCGAACATTTGCCAGTTTCTTTACTTTTCTGTTTCTTGAATAAACATTTAATTTTGTTTAAGAAAAAAAGGTTAAGCCAAAAATCCCCTATCCAAAAAAAGCCAAATTATCTGTTACGGGGCCTAATCCTATCCCATAATCCAATCCTCCAAAAAAGGAACCGTTTGTATAAAAACACAAATAAATGAGTGAGTTTTTTAGGGCGTGCAGTTGGCCGATGAAAGACTCCTGAGTTCAACCTAGTTCGAACAAACAAAATTCTAAAAGTTGTCTCAGCGTTGTCCTAAAGAAACGTAGCGTTTTGACCTGAAGTAACAAGAACAAACAAGAAAAAAATTGTGTTTTCAAAAATGAAGCAATTTTTGAAATATTTAAAGTTTTTTTCGCTCAATATACTAGATTGCACATTGGGGCATGAAGAACTTCCCAAAAGCTCAAAAAACAGCTTCAAAAATGCCTGAAGTTTGTATGTTTTTTGTCCATTTGCAAGTGCATCTACTTGGCGATTGTGTGCAATAGATAATTTTGGAAAGACCCCAAAAATTAAAACAGTAAACTAATGTTCAAAATCGAATTGTATTTGAAATTGAGACCAATGTTGGTGCCCGGTGGTCGTTGCTTAAAAATACAAATGAACGGTTGAATTGTCGAACCAAGTTCAACGGCCAAAAGTACTGTCTCGACGATTCCGACAAAAATTACGTACAAAAACTAAAGTTTTTTCAAACTTTGTGAATTTAAAGTTTTCAAATACAGCTGTTAACGGAGCAAAAAAATTCCTTACTTTTAGCTGAATATTCTATATTGCACATTGGTGCATTAATAACTTCCCAGAGGCTCTATTGGCCCAACCATGCTCCAAAAATTGCAAAACTGATACTGATAAGTAAAGTTCAAAATCAAGCTAAATTTGAAATTGAGACCAATATATAATCTAATTTTGTTAAACAAGGGCGTTATGGCAAAAAAAAATCAATTGGCAAATACGAGCAAAACGAGGTGATGCAAACTAGAAAAATACTCAAAAATTCAATTTTATTTTTTCGACATTTAAACAATTTGAAAATCCACAAATAGACTTTGTGTGAGGCTTGTTATAAATATCTATAAAAACTTGCTTCAACGTGCAAATGCACAGACGCTAATAGTGATGCTTTCAATTGTCATAAGCTGCAATTGCCACCTTCCAAGAACCAAAAATTGTACTAACGTATTAGATAACAAAAAGTATTAAAAATGTGTTTCTCAAAAATGGTCAAAAATGAAATATGAGAAAAGCACTGATCACCACAATTTCTGAGCGAGAAATTGCTCAAAAATTGTGGTTTAGAACCTCGAAAACATCTAGAACTAAGAATGAACATGAAATTAGTACATCTTTCTCGGTATTATAAATGTTTGTTTGCTGGCACATTCTTCGACATTGAGCAGTTCAAACTGCTTAACAATGGATTAATCCGGTTCAACAAAAAAAATTTAAAAATTAGGGTCGTCATGAACCATCAAAAATTGTGCATCCATCGTATTAAAGGTGCTTGGAAATGTTGAAACAATGAATTGAAAAATGAGTGTTCAGGCTTCAGGCGCGTCGTAAAGAAGACCCCAAAAATTGTCTGAAAAATGAATATTAGAAAAGCGAAATCGAAAATCGAAAAATTTCGAAAATTGCGATTGAGGACGATTGTTATAAATGGCTATAAAAACTTGCTTTAACGTGCAAATGCATAGACGCTAAGAGAGAAACTAGTGATTCTATTCAAAAAAAATTGTGCAACATTTGCGACTGATCCTCAAGACCACACAAAAAATTTTTTACACGTTAAATTGTTTCTATTGATGAAATACGAGAAAACCACTGATCATCACAATGTTGCTCAAAAATGGTGGTTTAGGACCTGGAAAACAGAACTAAGAATTAACATGGAATTGATACATCATTCTTTGCCTTGTAAAAGTTTCTTTGCTGAAATTGAAAAAATTTGTTGATAAGAAATACAGTATTTAGTGAATTAACATCGAATTCCCTCAAGACCTCAAAAAAAATGTCTAGGCATTAAAAAATTGTTTGTATTGATGAAAAATGAATATTAGAAAAACACAAATCGAAAAGTTTTAAAAAATTGCGATTGTGAACCGCGCAAAAATCTTGAAATCATAATTGACATAGAATTAAACATCTTTCTCTGTCTTGTAAATGTTTGTTTGCTGGCAAGTTGCCATTCTTGAACATCGAGCATTTTAAACCGTTCAACAAAAAGATTATTCCTAATATCAAAAATTTTGTTTTGTCTATGTTTTGTCAAAAATTGCGAATAGCGATAGCGAAATTATTTCAACTTACACAAAAGATACATTATAATTGTTTAGAGGTGTTTAGAAAAGTTGTAAACAATGGAATAAAAACTGATTGTGAACGTTCTTAAAATATTCATATGGACAAAAACTGCCAAACTGCGCTCTTAGTTCCTCTTTCAAAGACCTCTCAAGCCGCTTATTTTCGATTGCCAAAACGGAAGAAATAAAACGACGTGGTCGGGAGGAGGATGCGCTTGCGGTGAATTATTTATGATAGGGCCGCCGGCAGAATGATGTTCGCCGCGGCGTGGGGACAACGCATAAGATATTCAGGAAGTGCTTAAGAACGCCTAGAGACAAGCAGCGTGGAAACGCAGGAATTGTTGTTAAGCCGTCTTAAAATTCACTTTATACGCGCGTTCACGTAGCAGACAATCGGCTTGAGGGCGTTTATGCCGTGTCTGCACGTCAGAGCACGCCGCCTAATCATTGGGTTAGAAGTGATTGTGGTGTATGTAGTAAGCGCTGCACTGAGAAGCGCAAATTCATCGAGCGTTGGACAATGAGAAATGAGAAAATGTGGGCTAATCGGAGGATGTTTTGCGTGGGTAACAGGCACATTTGTCACAGGGAAGTCGTTTTTTTATGTTTACGTGTGCGGATGTGTATGAAGACGTCATTGTAAGTCTTACGTTTGTGATTTTCAAAGACAAAAAAAAACAGAAAAATTGCTTTAAATTATTTTTCGAAATTTGACTAATAGAATGCAGCCTAATAGAATCGATTCCAACCAAAACTTATACTAGAAACTTATACTAAATACTAGAATGTAAGGGTCAGCATCGGTTACCTGGTCAAAAAACTCAAAATTATTCGATAAAAAAGAAGAAACAAAAATGCGTGAAATGAAAATTCAAAGACAAAAATTGTCCTCCGCCCAAACCATAAACATTCTTTAAAAATTTTAAAAACTTTTCACATAATTTTCACCTAAATAAAATGGTCGCGGCAAAATATTTTAAAAAATCAACATCCTTGCGATTTAGCGATTTTATGAAAAGAAATAGATATCAGATAATAGAAAGTACAAAAATACCAGAACACGTATTTTAAACTTGAATTCAAGTCCGACTAATTGTCAAAAAAATATAAAAATTTCAAGAACACATAATGAACCACATTTGAACGGAGTCCCTTAAAACCGTTATTTTTCCTGAAATAGTGAACTGTTCGAAGAACGAAAAAACTTTCAAAAAATCAATTTAATGCAATTTAAATAGCGATTTCCAATCCAACCAATCTACAAAAAATCCGAAAAATTAAAGATACAATTTAAAACAGAGCAGACGTGGATTATCTGTATTGCTTTAAGAGCCTTATTAATGTGCCTAATTGGTTGCGAATCATACTTGCACCGCTGTCATTTGAAAATAAATAATCCCCCTCTATCACAGTCAAAAATAGTTTTATTCACTTTTTAAAGGATTTTTTAAGGTAATCTAATTGTTAACGCATCCCATTGAAATCAGCAAATGGATTGAAATTTTGATGACAAAGCTCCAGTTTGTAACTAAAGAACTTTAACAGAAACAGTACCCCCGATACAAAAATAATTTCACTAGAATCCATAAGAATTCACGGACCTAAATTGAATGGATGTAACCTCGACAAAAATTTAAATTTAGAAAAAGTGTAAAATGTAAGATTAAGAGTAAGAAATGTGTAACTGAACTTAGGACCGTTCACAACTATTTTTCACAAATTTCAAGAACAAAAAATTACATTATTTAGATTTACAAATTAGCTCGCATTCTTTAGCGTAGCAGCCTGGAAGTTTCTAGGTAACAAAGAAAACGTCCGCAAAAACATTTGAAAAACTGTTTTGATTTGAAAAGAAGTAGTGAAGCAGACGAGACATTAAAGAAATAAAAATTTTTGATAAGTTTTGCAAGCAAATATTCAAAAAAGACTTGGCTAACCACTCAAGAAAGAATCACTATGTTAGCGTAACAGTATCCTCCTCGTAGTGGGCAAAAAGTTTTACAGACCAAAAAGATGCAATTAGACTTTCACGCGAACGTCCGTTGTACCTGTAAATATCAAACACGTTGCTAAACATGCTAAACTGTTTAACGTTTAATAACACGGCTGACGGACGACATGACATTTAAGAGCTAAGACAATTTTACCTGAAAATAGCTGTTTTCTTGTATCTGATTTCAAAAAAATTTATTTGAAATCTAATTGGTTGCTCTATTCTCTAACTGTATTTACTATTCAACCTATTTGAAGGCGGTGGTCTTGATAAAAAATAATAAACTAATGCAATTGCTTGTGCAAAGAAATTCAATTTTTACCTGAAAAATTTAAAGACAAGAAATGAACCACATTTGAACAGAGTGCCGTTAACTTGTTGCTTTTCGTTAAATAGAAAAGTGAAAGTTCGAAGTGGAAAAGCTCACAAAAATGTAATTTCATCTAGAAAGAATGTAAATTATCTAAAGTTTGCATTTTGTCAAAATTCATTTTATTTACTTTTTGATTTTTTAAGCTAATCTAAATGTTAATCGCACTCCATTGAAATTAGCAGATGGACTGAAACTTTGATGTTATCCACATTTTAACTTGAACTTTTCTGACAAGCGGTGTACGCAAATTTTCAAAAAGAGTGAAAGACTCAAAAAAGAACCACATTGTTAGTGTACTAGCAGCCTCCTCTTACCGCATCAGAAGATTGACCAAAAAAAGAAGAAAGATATGATATTATTATTAAAGATTAAAAGCAAATTAGATTTTCACGTGAACGTCCGTTTCACCTGTAAGTATCAAAGACTCAAAGTGAGCCTCTTAGACATGTTGATATTCATCTTGTTAGCTAAACTTTTAATGTATGCAGAAAGGTGAACAATAGGATTTCTACTATCAGGCAAATGTCCTCAAACGCAGTTAAAAGCAAAAGCAAATACGATGCTGTCATTGTAAGAGTCTAAAATGATTTTACAAAAATTTTGCGCATCTGTTGAGGACCAATACAGCCACTTGGGTGGCAAAAATGATAGTTTTCAAACAGAGGAATTCTTTAGCGTAGCAGGATCTCTAAAAGTCTGAAAAATAAGTCTAAAAAACTCTGAAAGACTAAAAAAAGAAACACATTGTTAGTGTACCAGCAGCCTTCTTGTTATGTCCTCAGACGGAGGACACAAGCAGTTAATGTGAAACCTCAAACTTGGGTAATTAAACCTGTATTTTCTACACAAAATAACATAACAATACGCGATACAAATATCACACGAGATCATATTTGACCTCACACGGAAAGTAAACAACAATACAATCCGTGCCTAAAGCAAACGCACTTGCGGCAAAGCAATGCGACCGTATGCAAGACCTTCGTTGCGGGACCCAAGTCGCATACGGAACACGTCCCCCACTTCGTAAGACTTGTTCTTACGAAGTACCAACATCTTCTTGACCGTCCAGTGGTCGGAACACTTCCAATCCACCCCAGTCCCAGTTGGGCGCACTCGGGCGCGGTTGTTCTTCGCTCGGCGGTCCCTGGTCGTTGCTCGTCGGCTTCATCCTTACAGTGTTGACTCGAAACACTGGCTTCGGCGGCTGACCTTCCTTGGGTGTCAGGGTCTTCGGCTGACGCTTCCTGACTGCTGCCTTTCCTTGCTGCCTTTGGTTGGCGTAGTTGTCGATTGCATCCATCAAGTGACTGAACATGTTGTGATGCTCTTCTTGGATCTCTGGGCTCGCCATTTCAATCGAGCAGATCCGCGCCGCTGGCTTCTTTCCATTTGCAGTTGGGTTGCTAGGCCAACGCTCCGGTCTACCAGTCTTCTTCGAGCGATTCCAAGCTCGGTCTTTGCGCCTTCCTTTGGTCCACTTTTCTTCGGCGACATACGGGACTTTGGCTGCGTTCGTGTCTCACGGCGCCCCTCCTTGCAGGATCTTGAATCCGTCCACCGGTCTTCTTGGTACCAACCGCATCAGCAAGTTTGTTCTTCAGCTGCTCCATGCAGCCCAACTTGGCTAACCATCCATTGCCAAGGACATCCATACCAAGGTCCTCCTTGAGCACATAGCATCGTCCATGATGCGTTCCATCGGCCTTGTTCAAAC
>MQUG01002136.1:0-14916 GCA_007213375.1 Steinernema feltiae | reverse complement strand
ATCAGCGAATAAATCTAATTAAAAAAAAGAAATAATTCAATTTGTTAAATTTTTAAGTTAATTGTGCTGGCCGAACCTGTTCGTTTTCAATGAAATGAAAAGAAGTGCGCAGACTTTAGATTTTAATCAAAAATGGCTATTTTGTCTTCATCTTGTTCTTCTAATCCATTCGACTTTAATTAAAAACTTAAGCGAAACAAATTCTAATTTCAAAAAGAAATAATTCAATTCGTTCAGCTTTTTTTAAATATTATTGGCCCGGACCGGTGTTCGCTTGGAAACAATACAAAATAATCTCGCAAACTTTGTAGATTTTAATCAAAAACGCACTTTTTGTCTTCGAAATCTAAAAAATCTAAACATTAATGTACATCATTTCGTTCCATCCGCACCATTTTTATTTATTTTGTGATCGGAGTCCATCGTATCAATAGCAACCTTTTTTGAGTTGGTCAATGATTTTAATCGCTCAGAGCTGCTGGAAAAAGACTTTTCGAATTATTCGGGCATATTGGTGACGTCCGGCTACTTGTAAATCAATGATTTGTTTAATTTTTGAAGTGTCTTCGCTGTCACTCCTCTTCCAATTACTAGAATCAGTCCACTCAGCTCATAGAATCCGTTTAAAACTCAGCATTTTTAACAAATATGGAAAATTATCGCAGATTTTTAAACACTTTTTGCTCGTTGGCGCGAGCGTATTGGAAGATGCAAATGTGAACCTGCGTCACTATAAAAGGTCTGTTTTTTGGCACGCTGATACGACGACACGCATTAACTGAGTTAATGGTTTGGGTCAAATCTTCTTGAGAGCATCGCGGAAGAAAGAGCTTGCGGGGTCAGCTGCACCATCGGAGTCATTCTGAAGCGTGCTGTGGAAAAATATTTGGACAAAATTCCGTAAGATAGCTCAGCAGGGCAGTGAATTCTTTCTATAATTTTGTGAAGGCGCCATTGATGTCTCCAGGATCTTTTCTCTTTGTAATTTTTAAAATTAAAGAATTCAGTTTCAAGATTTATTTTTGATCATCGGTAATGGATAAAATCAAGAAGTGTTTTAATTATTACTAGGTACCTGTTACCCGTTGAAGAGAATTTATTTTTTCTTACAAACAACATGGAAAGAAACGTGAAAATAAATGAACTTAAATTGAAGTTACAGCTGTGACCGGAGGCATCGCTTGCCCCGTTTACAAATACATGCTTTATTCCGGTATAATTTAGAGCCGGTTCCATTTTTCAGCGATGACATTTGTGACATTTGAGTTGTTTCTTTCCTTCTTCTTTGCCATTCAGAAAATTTAGTTTCAAGATTCATTTTTGATTTGATTTGCAGAAAAAACTAAAATCAAGAAGTGTTTTTTCAAGTTTAATTTTAGTTGTGTATTTCAACACAAAACCTCCCATAAAGCTGGATACAGCTGAAAAGGATAGGTGTTTGTCTTCCGAGTCCGAAAAACTACTTGCTGACTCGGCGGATAACGGCGGATAACAGAAGTTAACTTTGTCATCTTCTGGAGAGAGTGTATCATCTGGAACACGCAGCGCGGCCATTATATTGCATTGAAGCCAATGAAGTCGTTTGAATAATTATTTGTGGTCTGTATTATAAATGTATTTTTGGCCTCAGGTAGTTCCGATAAATGTTCTCTAGGTACTTCTTCAGTTCTTGCACCTTATAATAATACTCCATTGCGTTGTTCTGATTTAATTCGATTGATGCCGCATTCTATAAATTCATCGGATTTGTGCTTCTCCGTTACATGCACTGACGTTCACTGAAGTGTATGCTACAATGTGCTTCCGTCAGATACCAGAGGACATCGTTGAAAGCAAGTAAATCGGTGTTATTTGAGTATGAATCGACGCGACAACTCAACGCCACTTGGACTTTAGATTGGCCGCGCATTCTCGAAACTCAAAGGACTTGTGCTTCTCCGTTGCATGCAAAAGGTTCATTAACATGGATGCTACAAGCTGCTTCCATCAGATACCCGAGGATTAGTCAATAACATTTTGAATTGTAATTTTTTGGCGCATGGAATTCCATTCTAATTGAAAGAATGAGCAACTATTTTCGAAGGAAATCATGAACAATGAATTTTGAAGAAAGAAAAACAGTAAATAATGAATTTATGAGAAATTCTAACAATGAAAACAAGCAAAGAAAACAGTCAGATTTTTGCTGGCTCATTTTTGCAACCCCTTCTTCGGTGCATTGGATCAAGGTAAATTCTGATACATTTTTTGTGGTGTAACGGTCGACACTTCACTTTTTAGCTCGAATTCTGGACCTCTAAACAAGTGTTTAATCTGAATTTGTTGATAGCCTGGCCCGCAAGCCGGCCAGGCTATCAAAAAATTTTCAAAATGCAAAACGCAGTTTCTTTGTTGAAAGTCTTCTGCGAATACGTCGTTAAAGATTGAGTGAAGTGCAGATGGAGGGAGTATCGCGGGATTGTGAAAGCGCCATTCTCCGTAAATCTTTAATCTTGGATATTATCGCAGGGTCGCAGTCTACGGCATAACACTAGGATTGATTAGCTTTAGGCTAGTTTTTTTGAAGATTCAACTAGATCACATGGATCATTGATCAAAAGACTTTTCCTTATTTTTGAATTCTTTTTGGTCCGCCAAAGATTTGCTTTAGGTTTTTTTTTTTTGAGGTCAACTCCATACAGCATGGATCAAAAGACTTTTCCACTATTTTTCCACTGACGAATTGCGCTAGCAGTACAGAATGGATTAAAAAATAATAAATTTGCTCGTTGCAATGTTTGCTGCGTTGAATATCGTCTTACAAGCAATCGAAAAGAATTTTTTATTTATTTTTACGTTCTATTACTCTGAACGAGCGTCTTAAATTCTAAGATTAATAAAAATTATTTTTTGGTGCGGCCCTTATTCTATATTGCTTTTTTTACTTTCTAATAGTTTGCTACACGATTGATTTTTGTGTATTTATTTTTTGGGGGAGTGCAGCAAAGAGAACTAATTTTCGATTAATTTTCGTGTATTTTTTAACGCGTGAAGCACACAAATCTGAGCAATTGCGGCTCTGTTCTTGATATTGATGCCTGGGTACTCCTTTTCAGCTGCACTTGCTTGGTAAAATCGATTATTTTTCGCTCTTTTTAGCTCTGCGTCGCTCGAACCTTTTCAAAACGGACATTTACATCGGTATGAAACTTTTAATTCGCCTAATTAATTGATTTTCTGCAGTTCGCACAGAGTTTATCAGGGCAATAGCGGCTATGGAATGCCACAGGCTCACAGAAATCACAAACCGAAATGGTGTTTCTCATGATTTTTTTGCCATTTTTTCGATCGCTCTCACATAGTGTACCAAAAAGCTCAAGTAGTCGATTTCGTTTACACTTAAAGTAGGTGGTTTTTGGAGTTTCGCATTGACTTTTACAAATTTGCGCCGGTTACTGAAAGTTAAGGTCGTATTCTTTTTTTATTAGTAAATCAACAGTAAGAACTTTTACTTTTTTGTTGTCGTTAACCTTAACTTTACCTTTTAATTCTTTTTTTCTGTTAAATTCGCTAAATTTAGGACAATTTTTTGCATATCCGATATCCGAATCCATATCCGATATCCGATACAATATCCGAAATATTTAAATTTGAAAACTATTATTTTGAATTTATTCATTTTTAATGTTCGCAGACATATATAAATGCCCATTACGACGGTGTCCTTCATCCTTTCAAACCTTTTCAAAAGTAGGAAACGAGAAACTAAATTATAAATCATTTTTTAAATTTCAAATTATCCGGAATAGTCCGGATTGAAAGATCGGATTAAAAGATAATTTTTGGTTAGATGATTTCATCTCGCGACACAATTTTGTTTTGTTTCTTGAATAATTGAAAGTTGATTTGAATTGAATATTTATTGAAGGAATTGACTAAAATCTGAAATAAGGAAATTTTTGGTAATTTTTGTTTTCCCCTTTTATCAAATTATTTGCACAACAACTGCAATAAACTGCAATTATTTTTCTACATAAATAAATTACATTTTTGACATTTTAAATTGAAGTTTAGGTTAATTCAATAACACTATTTTGTTTATTTATTAAGCTTGCTAGTGAGCACAAATCGTTCGTTTGGATATAAAATTTTTATATATAAAATTTAAATATAAAATTTTTGGGAGATGTGTTCGTTTTCACATTTCACATTCCTAGTTTCAATTTTTGTTCGAACGGTTTACTGTTTAAATTAATTGTAGCGTTTAATGTGATTCAAGTGACTTTAAATTCAAAAGTTCAAACATCGCACAGCAGTTGAAAATTGAAAGAATACCAAATATTTTTTTGATTCTCTTAAAAGCCTATGAGAATTGTAGAATTTTTAAAAATCATTTTGAAATTCACAATTGGTTTTGATTGCAACTTGAATGTACTTTAAAGAAAAGTAGAACATTTCAAAACTATTAACAGAATTTAGAATAAATGTTTCTCTTTTTTTCTAATTTATGGTTACATCAACTAGACTAATGAAGCTCCGGAATTATCCGGCTCACTCAAAGATCTTATTTAAAGGTATTTTTTTGCAGAAGGAGCTTCAACTCGTGATAAGATTTTGCCATCGAGTATTCGAGTCTTATAAATTTAAATTTCAGAAAATTTTGTTTTTTTTTTGCACCCTTGCACCATCTCTCCGTCCCGAATAACAAGTACCAAGAGTACAATTTTTGGCAGCGAAGGATTTATTCAGAAATTTTATGAATTTTTTCAAGGTTTAAACAATGTACAAATCGGATTTAAAGGTATTTTTTGCGGAAGGGGCTGCAACTCGTGATAAGATTTTGACATCCAGTATTCGAGTCTTTCCAATAAATTTAAATTTCAGAATTTTTTTTTGCACCTTGCACCAACTCACCGTCCCCAAGAGTACAATTTTTGACAGAAAAAGATTTATCCAAAAATTTTATGAAATTGTTTTTCAAATTTCAACAATGTCGCAATTTAAAGAAAAAAAAAAGCTTTTGTTGTGTCTCTGTATAATTTCTGGTGAATCTTAAATTCACCCACCCTACACACCTTCTTCGACCCAAATAAATGAATAAATCACAGAAAGAAATGACAAAAGTGATTTGCTAACTATTATATGATTATCCGAAAATTAGACTAGGAAATCGTTTCTCAATTATTAAATTTTTGTTTGTGACTCGATTTTTTTGTATTTTTGTGTTCTACTTGCATGCTTGCTGATTGCGAAATAACAAGAGACAATAATAAAGCTCATAGAAAACATCGTTTCAAACATCGAAAACAAATTGCTGCTGTTTCTTTGAGCTGAGTGACCATACTAACTGGTTTTTTCTTCTTTTTCAACATCTAAAACCCTCCTGTCCTACCTACATAACCAACAAACCAATGCATCAAATTTTTTTGCGTTTTTGCATCTAACACTGTTATGTGGTCACTTCGAGTCCAGCATCCAGTGGTTTTCTCTACCTAACAACCTCACAATAATAAATTTGCATTAGCATATATATAAAGTGTTCTTTGCCAATTTTCACTTTGGGAACAATATGTATGTTGTTTTCACATAAATTTTCTTTTTCAAAAGACAAAATGGCAAAATAATTTTTTTTTAAATTACAGCAGTTTTCAATAATTTTTAAATATTCTTTTCCAAGTTTTTAAAAAATAAACTAAAGTTATAACGTGATAATCAAATAGGATAAATTTTGTTCCATTTTGTAGTAATATTTGTTAGTTCAATTTTCAAATTTCAAATTTTTTTTAAAATTTTTGTTACTGCTTTTCGGAGCAACAGCTGCGGACATTTTAGCTCCTCTTCTACCCTCATTTGCCCACAAATCAATGAATAATTTTTGTGAACTGCGAACATTCCGAACCCTAAAAAGAAAATAAATAACTAAATTTTCAGTAAACGATTTAATTTGTACTAGCTGTTAAGTTTAATTTTTACGGTGCCACCACGTAAATCACAGACATTTTTGCATTTCGAACACCGCATTCGAAACCTTAACAAGAACTTCAACAAACCCAGCTCAGTCAAATTCATTTAATTAAGTTTAATTGAAAATAAATGAGAATTAACGAGAATTCTGTAGAGTAGACACCAAATAAGGTCGGATAGGCACGGGTAACAGGTCGTGAGAAACAGTCAGGGAAAGTCCAAACAGGAGTTCGAATAAGGTTGGCACAAGGAAGAGACGGAGAGAAAATGGCCGCAAAATGCGGCCATTACAACGGGGAGAGAGCGAACAGAGAGCCGACCATTCGCCACCGATGCACGTGATCGAATTTAATTGAAAATAAATGATTTACTAAATGAGAATTAACGTTTTTTGACTTAATTAAATGATTAATTTTGAGTTTGTAACCATTCACTAGATTTTCAGCAACCAATCTAATTTGTATTAGCTGATTCAACTGCGATGAGTTTAATTTTCAATTCAATTTTTGATAGCTGAGCGACAACCATTCTCTTGATGAGAGCTCCTTTCAACGATGGTTTGGCCCATCCAACCACATAACCAGAAAACAAATAATATTTTTGTTGGTCGTTCAAGTTGTTCAATTCAATACAATCGCTCATTTCTCATTTTTGCGGCTGTAATAAAAAAAAGAAAGAAAAGTAGCAATTCGAACAATTATTGACAATCATGTACGACAAAATCAAAATATTTCAAGGCTTCTCAACGTTGAAAACAAAGTTTTTGGATCAGAAACCAAAAAAATATTAAAGTGGTAAATAGAGTGGTAAATTTAAATTTTTTGTTGCGTCGTAGCGCTTTCTAAATAATCTAAAAAATTCATTTTTTGGTCTGCAGCAAATCAATTATGAAGGGCATGAATTAATCACACATAGCGCAGAGCACGCAAAACAAGCAAACGATTTACTATTTTCGATTAGTTTTTCAATTTTCAGGTTTATTGAAAAATAAATTTTTGAACTGGACCTTGTAGCGCATTGCATTTTGTGAAATTGCATTTAAATTAAACGTTAAATTGAAATAATGCTTAGCAAATCAAATCATTCTACCAATGCAGGTTGAATTTAGCCCGTTTTTGATGTCAATATGTATTCAATTCATTCAATTATTGACAATCATGTATGACAAAAAAATATTTTAAGACGATGTTCTTTTGACAATTTGGTCCGCAAGCTTATCACGAAGCAATTAATTTTTGGAAATAAATGTTGCAAACATTCTTTTTCTCTTATAAAATTCTCTTATTCACTAAATTAGCTATTCAGCATTCCAAGTACAATCAAAGCGGATTGAAATTTTTGAACACTTGTTGAAGGTCCACATCGTTGTTGAACATATTAGGACAAACGATAATAAAATCACTATTTCTCAAAAAAATTAAACAAAGATATTTCCATTAGTAAAAGTAAAGTATTTTTAGTATAGCATCTGCACACTCACTAACTTTCTCACAATAAGAGAGAGAAAACTGAAAAATTTAATTTTCTCACAAACAAAATGTTTTTTAAATTTTTTAAAGTTTGGTTTGTTGTGAATAGTTGGGAATTTAGTTTTTGTTGGGAATATCAATCCAATTTGAACAAAAAAATCTTGAAATTGTTGGTTTTTGAGCTTATCGATCTGCACACCAATGTAAATTTTAATTGTTTAAACACCACTTGGAAAAGAAACAATTTTGCCATTAATTACCGGGACTAATTACCGTTGTCTGCATTTTATTGAACGAACGTTTGGAAATTTTAAATTTACGTGGAATCACTGCATTTGCTGCATGACGGACTGGCATTTTTGAGGTCAAGAAGCATTAAAATGAACATCTTTCGGTCAGCTGGGAATTTCCATTCGCAGACCATTTATTTTAATTCGTTTAACGATGCAGATGATTCAATTCGATTCAGTAAAACGTAAAATTTCTTACAATGGAAAATGCTAACCTGCTTTAATTTGATCTTTTCGCAGAACGCAATGAAATTTAGACTACGAGCTGTTTTTGTAGCTCGAGTTACAAGACGTTTGAAGCAAAACATGATTGAGCGATAGACGGTAGTGTTTAAAATTATTTAAATTAAATATTTTATTACATTTAATCAAAGTTGTAATTTTAATAAATTTAAATTTCTTTTTTTAATAAATAATCTTTTTGAGGAGGAACAGATTTTCCAAATTTCAATATTAATAACAAAAATAATTTCGACATTTGAAAATCCATTTCTGTGATGTTTGCACGATTTCCAAGTTTCCATTTTTCAAAAATCCTACAATAAAAGAGATTTAATCGTCGCTTCGATCGAGCGTTTCAGCCTTATTTTTGTGAGCTACTCATGATGTCAGGGACATCGCTGCGCTTCACTAGCTACACCCCGGATACGCTCAAAACATGATAGTTTTAAACTTTAAAATTTAATTTTTTTGCCATTAATCTTCGTGATCCAATCCAACAAAAAACCTTTTTTACGGATGTCACAAACGGAACAAAGTTTGAGCGTTAGACGGTAGTGTTTGTTTTCAAATGCAACAAATTTCACGCCAAAATTTTAAGAATTATTCTTTAGAATTCTTTAGAAGAAACATTCTTTAGTCTAAAAAGAATTGAATGCAAGTCGAGACGCGGCCAAATTCACTTGCCCAAACATGAACAAAACATGTCTGAAATTTGCATATCTGAACCGTTTGAAAGATGGCAACCACATTTCTGGCTGGCCTGAAAGCGAGAATTTAATTAAAAATTAATTTCAAAATTTTTTTGGTTTTGTTTTGCAATTTTTCAATTTTAACAACTGCAAATTGAAACGGCGGAGGTTTTTTGGTTATAACAGAAGCTTCCCTCGCTGGTCACTTGGCCGTATTATAACCATAAACATACATTTATTTTTGTCAACAGGATCCTTTTTCAAAGATAATTTTAGAAAACATTTGAAATCAATGAATTTTTGGAAGTCGCTGTTGAAAACATCTCTCTCAGCTTCGCAGTGAAAAGTTTTTCCATTATTTTCTATGATTTCATCCAAGATTTGAGTTTTGGAAACAATTTGTTTAACTGAAAATAAATAAATAATTTGTGGAAATGTGGCACACGTTCAACTGTTGGTTTGCCTTTAGATCGGAATCGAAAGGTTATCTATTTTGTTGAAGCATTGGTGACTTTTCAATTCACTTTTGAGGATATTTATTAAAGAAAGAAATTTTTTTTCGGTTTTGGAAAAAAGATTTTTTCTTTGGACAAAAATCTGGGCGGCCTTTGTTTTCCTTTGTTTAAATTAAATTGAGGAAACATTTAAACAACTCTGGTAATTATTACCATTTAATTGTGCAATTGTGCTCCACTGACCATTTGAATAATTTGAACAGCTATTCATACCTTAATTTCATTAATTTTTTGAACACTGATTTAACGTCCTAGTAATCTAGAATTAAGAAACATGTAGAATAGATGTAGAGCATATTTTTGGCATCGTTGAGCAGAATACGAATGTTTTTTAAAAAAATTAATATGTGGAATATAAGGATATTAGCACCGTAATCTACAAACAGAAACAACCTTTTCGATTCATTTAATTCCACATAGCGAGTGTGTTGTCAAAAACCTGTTTGTTTCACACAACTGGGCGGAAATGCGCTGCGTGTATCCGATCGATTATCACTTTAAATTAATTTGAATTTTTGATTTTGTTATTTCTCCACCTTGCTAGGAGAGCACCACCGCTATCCGGTTTCTGAATTTACAATTTGCATTTTTGGGTTTTTAGATTACTCAAATCACCAAACAAAATTCCACAATTCGATAAATTAAACTTTTTTGGGAGATATAAACGCTACACGGCGCTACAAATCAATGGTGTAAAAAAGTCAATCAAACGGCGGCTGATGATCTTTTGGTTTTTTTAATTCACTTTATCCACATGTTTTTGTTAATTTTTAGGCAAATTGAAGAGCATTTTCGGCTTTTTAGAAAATATGTGGGCAACTTGGGCAATTTTTCATTTAACTATTAATTTTTGTTTTTATTTATACAAGCTTGCGTCTATAAAGAAATTCGCATTTGGCATTTTATCTTCATTGTACTTTACTTTCTACTTAATTCAAATTAAAAAACCTATTTTTGTCGTCTGGTTGCTAGAAAATTTATGTCTTGAAATTTTGGTCAATTTTCCACTTTTGGAATCGTCATCAAAATAAAACAACAAACTTATTCGTGCTCAAGTCTGGCGTTGAATTTATGTTGAATTTTTTTTATTTCTTTCTGGGATTTCACAAGCGTTAATCGTAAGCACTTTTGCATAGCGGTTTGGAGATTAAGAAAGTCATTGTTTCAAGTGTTTACAGATCCGTTCCATTCTCATTCTGTAGTTCAACGTCAGCACAACGGAGATTTTACCTTCACCAAAATTTGCGAAAAATCGTTTTTTGTTTTAGGATGAACGCGCGGTCTAAAAATTTTCACCAATCGCAGATTTATCCTTAAAAAAGTAAAGTAGACGGGCGTTTGATTATTATGGAACATATTTTTAAACATTTGGTGCGGTTTTTCCTGGATCTTTGAAGGTTCTAAATTTTTTATTTTAATTTTTTTGCATTTTTAGAATATTTTTGCAATATTTATTTTTAATTAATTCATTTTTGGTTTCAACATGCAGTTTCAACATTTAATTTTAATTTCAAAATACGTTATGGAGGATGCTCGTTGTGTTCCAATTGAAGAAAATTTGGCACAAGTGTACTTTAGCCGACCAAGCGGTATTTTAGCCGACCATGGAAGTTTAGCCGACCACAAAATACTTTAGGCGACCAAGAAATATTTAGACCGACCAGAAATTATTTTAGCCGACCAGGAAATACTTTAAACGACCAGCTCAAATCACTTAATAGTTTAACCGACCAATGTTTTGTGCAAAAACTTTAATCGACCAAATGATATTTTATTTTTATTTTTATTTTTAACAATTTTTAACAAAGAATTATTCGGACATTTCAACGTCAGCGCCAACGCCAATCGGACTCTTGACCCCGTGAACAATATTGGTCACAAAAAGGTGGCAATATTTCTAGCTAACTTTTACGTTGCGATCTTCTAAGTTTGTTTGCTTCCTGCGCTTGTCATAAAGAAAATCCGATTTTTGAACTGGATATTGATGATTTTAAGCCAGTGATTCTGACTGAACACCATATTGTTTTAACACGTTTTTAATAGAGAGAACCCGTGAACATTAAAAAAAATTAAATAAATTTTTGAGTATAGTAATTAAGCCTCTAGTTTATACTGAGTTCACAGTTGCTGATTTGACCGACGAGACCAATATTTTTTTGGAATCTTAATTTTTCCTGCAGAATTTAAAAAGAGAAACAAAAATAATTCAAATTATTGATTTTCTCAGTGTAGACTTCTCGGTCGGTTGAAATCCTGAGGTCGCTTAAACTATTGAACGTGGTCGGCTAAAATATTATGGTCGGTTAAAGTATTAAAAATGGTCGGCTAAAGTCGTGAGGTCGGTTAAAGTAATTTCTGGTCGGTTAAAATAATTTTTGGTCGCCTAAAGTATTTTGTGGTCGGCTAATATATTTCTTGGTCGGCTTAAATACTGCGTGGTCGGCTAAAGTACACTTGTGCCGCAAATTTCACTTCCAAAGGTTGATTTTTGATCGTCTGAGTGAGCGACAGCAAAGTTTAACTCCTTCTTTTCCAACCGGCGGCTCAATCGAAAAGGTTTATTTCAATCTTTCGTTTAAATATAGATTTTTGGTGTGCTGTTTTCACAATTCTCACATCAATCCTCGCACTCAATTCGCAGAATAGTTTTTTTTGTTTTCCAAAGCAAAACGCGAAACACCAAGTTTTTCATTAAATTTTCATTAAATTTTCATTAAATTAAATTAAATTAAATTCATTAAAATTCATTCTTTTTTGGGAAAATAGCGCGATTGCAAACGTTAATTTCAAAGATGAAAAAGGTCAGTAACGGACAATAACGCATTTTTTAGCGTATCCTCTCAAACCGTTCAATTTTTAATTGAATTTATTTGCAATTTGTTGTTTTTATTAAAGCATAAACGCTTTCAAATTTCCAATTCCATGTGAAGCTAGAAATAGGATTAAGTATGCGCTGATTTTTGTAGTATATTCAATAAACCTTAAACTGCAATGCTAAAAACAATATTTCGAATTCTAGAATTTATATTTTTCTAGAACTAAAATTAAAATCTAAAATTCAAAACATTAAGCAAAGTAATTTCAATTAATAAAAGCAAATTATTTTAGGGACTGATCTGAGCACTCACGCAAGAAATTCATTGCATTTAACAGAATTTGAGCGCTAGCAATTAATTTTTTTACTTGATTTTACTTGATTTACACCTATTTTAAAGAACGTTTTTTAGTTAAAAGTCCGTCGGATTAAAGTAATCTGAAGGTGGAATAGATTTGATTTGATTTCTTGATTTTTAGCTTGAATTTTTTAAAATTTAGCTCAATTTTTGAAGATTTCCTCAGCTAGCAGAATTTTAAATAATAACAATTTAAAATAAAGCTGCTAAATCATTAGAAGCATAATTGTTGGATATAAGACTTGAACCAATTGTGTAAGCTCCATGTACGCGTTAGTTGTAACCTAAGTGTACTGTATTGAGGGACAAATGTTTGATGTTTGTTTGAAGGTTGGTGTAAAGGATTTTGAAGAAATAAAATAGATTCAAAAATTCGAGATGTGATTATTCGATATTCCAACAATTCGGTAACTGTTAGAACTCAATTTCGAACTTTAATAACCGCATCAACGGCGATTAGTTTACTTTATTTATTAAATTTTGGAGCCGTTTTCCGGAACCACAGCTTCCATTCTCATGATGCCAGGAACAACGATCGCTTGCTTCTCTGCTCCCTCTTTACGCTGAGTTGCTTACAATCTTTTTTGTTCTTTCTGAAGCTTACAAAACTCAGCTCAGTCGTGTTCAATAACTCTAGCTAAAATACGTTTTTCAAATAGCGGAAATATCACCGGAAACTTGTTTCGTTTTAGGGTGGCTCGGGTCAATTCGCGTTTTTCCTTTTGTCCTTATGACAGTTGTGAGTAGCGACAATAATCCATGAAAACGTTTTGCATAAAAACAAGGAAATGGCTAAAGTAAGCGCCATTCACCTGCGAATCATCAATATTAACTGAGAAAGATTCGCTTTAGGTTAAGGTATGTTTTTTTGAGGTCAACACCATACAACATGGATCAAAAGACTTTTCCACATTTTTGGGTTTGTTTTGGTCTGCCAAAACAATCTGCGCTTGCAAACGTTTTTTGCAGCAGTACAGAATGGTTTTAAAGATTAATAAAATTGATTCAGATCCTTTGTTTGCTCTTATCCTCTCATTGCCTTGCAGAAAATGATGTCGAGATTTCTGAAACCATTTGAGATTAATTTATGCGTTTATTTTTGAAGGTTGTCACAGGGATTATTATGTGGTATGCGCTTTCTTCTTGCACTCTGCTATGGATGCAAATGCATTTTTTAATTTTAATCCACAGAAAATTTAATTTATTACAGCCACTTACAGCTATTACAGCCAACTGAAAATAAATAAATATTTTTTTTAGAAATTTTGTAAAGATACAACTATTTTTTTGGCCATGTCGAGGTCAGAGTTGAAGGGTTGTCTATTTTTTGAAGGCGACAATCACGTTTAAAGTTAAATTTTTGGCAGACTGTTAAGAATCTACATATCTCAGAATGTTTTCTTCGTTTTCGAACAAATTAAGTTTAATACCAACGCAACAATTGCTTTGGCTTTAAATCGGTCATTTTTGTTTTTTGGCGTTTTGTAGGTTACCCAAATATCGAAAGTCGACAATTAAAGATAAATCGACAATTAAACAAGACTATGTAGCTGCACTGGCTCTGCGTACGTCGATAGCCACGTTTCCATTAGAAGAGAAGATGTCATTTTTGAAGAGTGCCTCTTTCCTCTAATATCATCAGCACCGTTCAACTCTTTTGGTTTTTCAAATATAATGAATTGTTGTTAGAGCGTTTTGTTTCAGTATTGAAAACCTTTAACAAATGTTACAAGTAGCAGGACAATATTCTTTTGACGGACAACTTGACGGCAAACTAGAATTACATTGTGGATTGAAAATCGGTCTTGAGATTGTTTGCAACACATTAAATTATAAAGAAATTAAAGAAATTAAACTAATTTAGTTAATTCTTATTTAAGAATACTATTTAAGAAATTTTTCGGGCATCTTGTAACGAAGCCTCTGTCTCCTATGTTAGAATAACGAATTTTTTGGAGTTCACTAACACAGCAAAATCCTTGGATTTCGGTTCTCAAAACCACGAATTTCCGGTTTATTTTTTATTAGCTCATTTAATTATTTTTGTGAAGACGTTGAACAAATTCCAGGGGTCAAGTTGTGGTAGTGTCGTAGCTGCGCTTATCGATAGGAATAAAACATTTTTTGAAGTGACATCATCGTTGCAAACTAGAATTACATTGTGGATTGAAATTTTGTTGAAATCTGTGTGGGACTAGAGTGTTGCTTTCTCGCACAACGATAAACCGCACAAAAGCACGACGACACTCTTTGAACAACTGATTTATGAACAATACTTTATAGGCCCGAGTGTTCGCTTCTCACTGAAGTGTGGCAGTGCGCGAAGACGATGGCGGCAGGTTCACCGTGGTAGAATCGATACCCCACATCGGTAAATCAACTAAATTAAAACAACCGGACATAGGCGGCAAATCCGTAAATGATTTATAGTAATTGTTAGAGTAAAAAATAACCTAACTTTCGAGACTTATCAGCTCGCTGTGGATTTGTAGATTCTAATTTTTTGACACAAGTTCCGCCTCATTTTTTGTTCAATTAATGGATTAATCTTTGTTCCATTTCTTATTTTGCTATTAAAAGAAATTAGGCTGAATGCAGAAAGCCAAAGAGTTTCA
>MQUG01002135.1:0-11667 GCA_007213375.1 Steinernema feltiae | reverse complement strand
TGTTTTAATTCGATGATTTAAGGTGCCCACTGTCGTCGACGAGCCTGCTGAAAAAATCTCTGAAATCCAGAGCTGAAGTGAACACTTCTTCTGGAAAAGAACGTATTTGAGAAAGGGCGAACGATGTTTTGTCGTCCAGTCAAGTCAAAAATGGTTTTGGAAGGAACGCTGGGCAACGGAATGCTAGTAGGAAAACCAGCTGCCGGAAAATTGGAAAAAGATCATACGCAATCAAAAGTTTCCGAATCCAGGGATGTACCCGTTCTTGCTGAGCAAGTGAGTGTTTTTTTTTATCTTTTGTTTTAATTCGATGATTTAAGGTGCCCACTGTCGTCGACGAGCCTGCTGAAGAAATCTCTGAATCCAGAGCTGAAGTGAACAATCTTCTGGAGAAGAAACGTATTGAGAAAGGGCGAACGATGTTTTGTCGTCCAGTCAAGTCAAAAATGGTTTTGGAAGGAACGCTGGGCAACGGAATGCTAGTAGGAAAACCAGCTGCCGGAAAATTGGAAAAAGATCATACGCAATCAAAAGTTTCCAATGTCGCTATAACCGATAAGGCTGAATTCAGCGCTTCACAGACCGTGCAGTCTTGCAATTCCACCATTTCCGGCAATCGTGAATCTTTGAATTCAGAGAAGAAAGGTATATTTGGTTTGATAATTGTAAGTTTCAAAAATTCTTTAGAGCAAACAGTCTGCCAGCGGCTTTTCCTTGTTGACGTCAAGTGTCGAATCTGCAATAGAAACTCAATTGTACCCACCGCCGGTATAGAGCCCGTTCTCTGCAAGGGGTGCTACACGGTTTTATGTCACCGCCGTATTGGTTCACTGGAAGGTAAACTATTCTTGGAAGCACACGACTAAATTTTTCCTATTTAGCTACGATTGACAAGGCACACATTGAATCAAGAAATGCTTTCTATATGCATTTAGAGTGTCCTATATGTTTGGAATGCTCTACTATTATGCAATGCGACAAGGACGTGTATTGTGAGCAATGTAATATCATTTTGTTTTATGCAGGAACTCTGCACCGGTCTTTGAATACGGTCTCTGAACGCAGGGGCTTCTAATGTAAATTGAAATTTGCCGTCTTTGTCAAACTTGTCGGATTCCGCTTGTATAAAACACCACAGAGTTTGTATTAATAAAGTTGTAAAAGCGTCTTCTAGGCTAATTTGCGGTGTCGCTCTGTGCAAGTGAGAAGATGTACCAGCGGGTGTAAGTTCGCCCAAACATGGAAACTGACGCAGTTCGTCTGCGACGGCGCCATCACGGCGCTTGTGTGCGACGCCACCATTTCAGTGCTTCCCCGTGAACTTCTGCGACTGCGCTATCTCCGTGCCTTCTTGTGCATCGCCGCGCTATTTCACTGCATCTGCGCCGGCGCCATCCCAGTGCTTTCCCGTTATGCGCGCCATCACAATACATCTCCGGGAACTGCGCCATCCAGCGCTTATGCCTTCTCCGCTTGTATTAACACCCAGAGAGCTGGTTCTAACAGAGTTGTAAAAGCGTCTTCCACGCTAATTTGCAGTGTGTGTGCAATTTTTGGAGTCCTAAGTTTTCCTACGCTAAGCCTAAGTTTGATGTTGTCCATTGTGTGGGAGGCCTTGTCGATTACAGCGGAGACTTTCGAATCGACGGTCTTCACACCAACAGCTACGAATTCAGAGTGAGCGAGCAACATTGATGGTCTAGGTGGGAGTTTCCGTTTCAATAACATGCAATAAAGCGCAACGCACAAATGTAGCGACCGAACGGGCGACATTTGTCGCTTGCTAAGCGATGCCGTCGCTTACTCCAATGTGTCATGACGGCGGGTTTTCTAGGCGCCAAATAACGCGTCGCATCGTGTACAAATCACTATATTCCGCTGTTTCTGCCAATTCCTTTGACACAATGGAGTTTGTTCCCTTCGAGTTCAGTGAATCTGTCTGCGCTGCGCTCGACTGCGACCAGCTCCCCGTGTTTTCGGAGCTCTTCTGCAACTCACGAAACAGTTTCTGGAAGACCGCGATTACGGAGCACCGCGAGAATCGCCGTGAATTTGCTCTGGAAATTGGCTATTGTTCAGGTCAGTGGTATTACGGTTCCATTAAAAAGAAAATAAGGTAGGGTGCTCGCGGTCGTCGTCGTCGTCGTCGTCGTCGTCGTGAGGTAATCATTGTGTTTGTTTCGTGCGATTGGGCTGAAACTTGGCATGAGTGATCCTTAGGTGTGTGGTATGGCATATTTTAAATATTTTCGCGGTAGGACCCATAAAGTAGGAAAAGTAGTTTTTGAGGTTAGGCTTGAGATTTGAGGGAAAAAGTGGATATTTTCGGAAAGCGCATCCTGAGAACTACCGGAATATATAAAAAGTTTTGGAAAAAGTGTGAAACTTTTGTGTCTTGGAGAGAAATCGAGTGAAAAAATGGCCGTTTTGAACACGAGGCTACCAAAAACATCTTTTGTCAACGAATTTGCGATTTTTTAAGCAGTTTTTGGATATGTTGTAGAGAAAGGATAGACGCACAAAAGTTATCCGTTTTATTTTTGATATTCGTGGTGGGAGCCTAGAAAAGTGACTGTTTACAAAAAGGTGGCAAGTTGAGAATGGATTCTAAAAAGGTCAATATTTTACCTTTTATTGGGTCAATTAGGGATGTTTCTGGGCTCATTTAATAGAGAATGTCGCGTTACATATAAATACGATGCTTTTGGGATGAATAAGCAAGTTTTGTAGAGAAAAGTTTTGTTTTGTTTGTATTTTTTTTTTTAATTCTGTGGAATTTGGACATGTCTCTCAAAAAAGCATTATCTCAATAAAATTATGATTGTTCGGGCTCCATTTTGGATATGTTGTAGAAAAATGTCCAACTTAAAAAAATTATCCATTTTAGTTTTGATATTCGGGGCGGGAGCCTAGATCTACCCATCTGCAAAATGATCAAAATCTTGACTGTTTGCTGACGCAATCCGTTGTGTTAAGTCCTTTTTTACGACTAAAATGTTGCTGTTTCGCGAAATGTAAGATAGTTTTAAGGCACGCGCCGTAAGATTAGGCTTCGTACTGATCTCAACACTCATAAGGCGCGCGAATCGTAAGTGCGAACAACGCTACGAGCCGCGAAACGGCGAGCAGTCTCCCGTTGCCTACAGACGCGAGCCGTGAAGCAGCAAGCAGTTACTTCTGTGGTTGTTGTCGAGCAGTGAAGCGGCTGTGATGGCGGCCGAGTCCGCTTAACAACCAACCGAAACCCGTCTCCCGATGAACCCGATGTAACCAAACACAAACACATTAAATAACAACAACCTTTATTAGCGGCACAATATACAGAGGATTACGGTAAGGAGGGGACGGAGAGGGCGCTGGCAGGCGGCTGCGGGAGCAGCCGCCCGCGAGGGTGCGCTGGGTCCTTAGTTCGAATGAGAATGGGCTGAGAGCGCTGGGTCAAGAGTGACCTCTCGTTGGGGAGGAGTGAGTGGGCGGCGCGGCGAGTGACGTCCGGCCTTCACAGCGGCTACTAGCTATACCAGCTTCCCATAAAGGCGCAAACGGCATAAACAATCTAGAGAAGGTCAAAAGCGCGAAGCGCTTTCCACTCAACATTCATCCTGTAACTCTAACTTGAAACAGTGGAGATTGCCCGATAGTTAAATTCCAAACTGGGCCTATTATTTCGCTTGGCCCCCGCACAAACCAGACCTGCATCGCAGGTCTGGTTTATTGTTACAGAGAACCAGGATGAGCTGACTTTTGAGCAGTTCAAGAAGCTCGATCTACGGTTTGTTCGGGTGTACGCAGTGAAGCTCGAAGACCAATTCGAGAATGAATGCTCGTTTGAAGAGATTCTGGAAATCGTGAATTGCATGCTTCCGCACGTCAAGCTTACTTCGTTCCAAGAATATTCGTGTCACTTCCCCATGGACTCGCTGTCCACGTTGCTGTCGCTGTTCTGCGGTCATTCCGCCAAAGAGATTGTGATCAACACTTTCTCAACGCCGATTGAGGAATTTCTTAAGGTCCAGCTGCTGCTTCCCAACTTGACGAGTCTGTACATCAGTGAAGCAAAGAAACGATGGTCAAAGGAACTCCGCATGGTGGTTCAAACCGTTGCGCTGCGCAAAGAAATCGAGAAAATCCAGGTTCCTTTCGAGTTTAAATGGAATTTCTTCCAAAAACTCTTTGAAAAAGCGCTCGGCCAGAACTGTCAGCACTTCAAGTCAAAGTACTCGATTGAGCTCAAACAGCTGAGCACATACGATAAGCGGTGGTACGGTGATGAATTTGTTCTGTGGCCCAAGGACGGAATCAGAGCGGCAATCAACTTGAACAATGGCTGGATTCAAGTTCGCCACGACAATGTAAATGAAGATCGTTTTGGAGCCGAGGACTATGCTGAAATGAACCGATTGGACCTTTAAGTCCTTCTTGAATTGTCTTTTAACGGGTAACTTGTAATATGCGATATAGATGGATTTTCCTTACAGAGACACGGTCATCGTAGCTTAAATTTCCACTATTTTGACTCTCGCGACCTCATTGGTCAGATAGGGTGTAGGACACTCCAACCTACATATAAAACTTCAGGCACAGACGAATTTTTGAAGGTCCTCCTGTCACGGTCATCCTGAGATTCCATTAAACATTAATGGAGGCTTCGCGCGCAAAGTGGCGACAATCGCATCGCAAAAAATCTATTTATAGTATTCACTTTGTCGCATAAGTTGTCCTGGTTTGACTGTAAGCAACGCCGCCTGCGCTGTTCTGGAGGATCTGGACGCTCTGGTGGAACTGACGGCGATTAACTCGAATTGAGGAATATGAAAACGATCTGCAAGCGATCAGCAGACGTTGTGTAACTCAGCTTTCGCTCAGATTTGGCGACAACTACGGAAATTCCCCTCATAACCAACTTTGCAGAGATAAGAGAGGTTCTCACGTACTCTGCCCCGTTCGTAAATTTGGCTCCGCTGTTCATTGCAGGGCACCTGAAGATTCCAAATGACATCCTGGCCGAATTGCATCGTTGTAATTCATCGTTTTCTGAAATCCATACTTTCAGCCATTCGAAAGCAGCCGAATTATTTTTAGAGACTATTTTAGAGTTTTTTAGAGACAATTATTTTAGAGACAATCGAGACTGCTGACGAGGGATGGTCAGAAGAACTGCGCGTGGCAATCGAACACTTTGTTTTAAGGAAAACGATCGTAAAAGTAGAAGTAAAAGGTGTTGAAAGGGTGAATGTTAAAGACTCTTTGGTTACTGTGGGTGCCGGACAAAATCTCGAAAACCAAATCTCGAAAGACGAAATCTCGAAAGACGGAATCTCGAATGTCGAAATGTCGAAACCGACAAAATGTCGAAAGACAGAATCTCGAAAACGACAGAATATCGAAATGACAGACTACCGAAAGACAAAATATCGAAAGACAAAATATCGAACGAGAATCTCGACAAGAAAACACGACGAAAGATCGGAAGCATTTTCGAAAGCGGAGGAACGAATTTAATTGTTTTCGATTCTTTTTTTTGTCCAATAACTGTACTTGTGTTGTGGTTCGCTTCAGATTATGGACTTGATTCGTGAATACGAAAGTTCTGGTGACGATGAGAGTGATCGAGAAAGCGGAAGCGAAGACGAAAGCGCTGAAGACGTTCTAGAAGAGGACGATGGCGATGATGGTGAGGGTGATGAGAATGGTAGTGTTGGAGATAGGGTATTTAACGGCAAACTAAGTTTATGTTAAGTTATTTGCTCTAGGTGAAGACAACTTGTGGTTATCCTCTGTTATCCTTTTATCATCATCATCTATAGCTACAGGGTCCGGTGAACAAGAAGGTCATTTCTATTTAGTTTCAATAATCCGAGCTCATGTGTCGTCCGAGCTCATGTGCCCACCGTCGTCAGCTCCTGTCCGCGTTGTCACCGCTCTAATCAGGGAGAACGAACGTTAACACATTGTAAATGTTTCTCGGTCGCAAAACGTGTGAACTTTTCTCCCATTGATTCCTATTCCATTTATTCCTTCTCCCATCCGACGAACAATGAACGCTCTGCCGCTTGCTTTCTACGAATCGCTCTGCGCACAATTCGACGTTGCCGATTGCGGCGTTTTCAAGACTCTCTGCACCGAAAACCCGAAGTACCGAGCGTTGAAGGCAGCAATCGATCAGCTGGTCTTTGTCGGTCTCCGCGTCGATGGCTTCAACGGTACATGGTCGTATTGGATGCAAAAAACGACGAATCCAGTTGCCTGGGCAAATCCCGCAAATCCCAGCCTTCAAGGCTTCAACATTCTTTTCACTAAAAGGAACGTGCAGATAACGTTCGATCAACTGAAAGAAATGGATAGGCGACATG
This sequence comes from Steinernema feltiae, assembly GCA_007213375.1. Lineage (NCBI taxonomy): Eukaryota > Metazoa > Nematoda > Chromadorea > Rhabditida > Steinernematidae > Steinernema > Steinernema feltiae. Next base: position 5,314 of record MQUG01002135.1, on the reverse strand, counting down.
TTCACGTTTACTGTGTGGAACTGGCGGACAGAGGAGCAACATCGGAGTACCATGAATCGTCATTTGGGGAAATTCTGGAAATTATGAAATTTACCGCTCCTTGTGCGAATCTAGCTGATTTGTGTGTTCAATGCAGTCAGCTCACGGGAGACGTCGTCTCCAGGATTCTCTCATTCTATAAGAATTCTCCATTTAAGAACATTGAAACGACAGCGCTTGGAAGGTCGTTTGAAGAGTTCATTGAATCTCAGCTCTCATTGAAGCGCTTGGAGAAACTCCTTCTCACAGGGCACGGTTGGTCCCAAGAATTTCATTCCCAAATCGAGAATTACGCGCTCTCCAGTCCCTTTCCTTCCTTTCGACTGGGCGAACTCGAGTTCAGCAAGGAGTTCTTCGTGCGTCTGCTCAAGGAGGCTGTTGTGGTCAACAAGTCCCTATTTGTAGCGCATTTCCTTTTTGACTTTGAAGAGCTGGAAGACCTGGAGCGCATGGAAACGATCAAGTACTTGGAAATCGCCTCGTTCGGCAAGAATATTGTTTGGAGACGAGAAGATGGAGTGAGAATAACGGCCACAGGAACGCCCAACTCCTTTCAGATAGAAATCCAATTGGAACGTTGCTGAATCGATGGGCTCTTGGCCCTGTGTTAATGAGGGTAATCGTGGTTTTAAAACAATGAGTTGACATAATAAATGAGCCACACCGACCTGGATAATCTGCAAAACGATAAACTATTAACATATCATGCGGTTATTTATTCGTCTATTTAGGGGCAAATCAGTGCATTTCGCACCTTTTTAGGCAGCTCTTAAGCTTCGCATCAGACTAACCATATTGTAACGCACCTCCTCAGGCGCTGCCGATGAGTGTGCCTAGATATTGGCTTACGTGCATTCGGCCAAAATCAGAATTGGTTCAGTATTGGAGCTTAAAGTCAGCCTGAAGGCACCCAACAGCGATCCATTGTGTAGGACGCAAGCTAATCCAAACACATTCATTTCAAAAGCAAAAGTAAGCTAAGTCATCCTGATTTTTTGTAAATTTTGGATATTTTGTCCGGGATTCTGACATATCATACTAAGAGTGGCATCAGGTAACAATTTTAAACTGTTTATTTGTCTGTTCAGGGCCAAATCAGTGCACTTTCGCGCCTCAATTGGCTGTTAAAACTGCGAATCAACCAGCACACAAAAACCGACACAAAATTTTCCAAATCCGCTCTCTCTACAGCTTGTAATGTAAAACAACCTAATAATGGTTAGCAGTACTGATTTCAAATCAATTCTAGTATCTTGTTTCTAGCTTCTTGTCTCAGGCTACGGACAGACGACGGACGATATTCATGGTCAAATCAATTCTGTTTCCCACAAGAGCGCATTTGACAACAAATTTAAAATAAATCGTTTTCGACAGCAAAAACATCATCCCTGCTGTGAGCGTGTTTCACAGCGGTTAGATTCAAGTTGATTCTTTTCACACTTTCTCTGAGTATTCTCGCGGTATGAAGTGGTATTCTTTTCGTCCAATGTTTGTCTAAGTTATCATTACAACTCTTTTGAAATTGCTTTTCTGGTAGCGACTGGTAGAGAAAGTGCGACAAAACTTTAAAATTTAAAACTATAAGTTCTAAGCTTTAAAGACAGTTTTTACATTTGGTCTAATTTAGCTAGTAGTGTTCTGAAATTGCTTTTCTATTGGATGGATGAATTGCGGCAAAACTTTGGTTTTGGAACTTCGTTCTACATTCAATTCTAAGCTTCAATAATAAAACACTGTTCTTATTGTCAAGTACCGTAGATGAAACAGATTAACCCAGAAAACGTAAATCAAAAGAGCGAACAAAATAACAGCACTTTCTATTTGCGAATGTTAAGCTCAAGTGTAATCCTTATTTAAGCTTTTCGCACTTTTCGTACGTTCACTCCGCTATGTAGTAGGAAGCTAAATTTGGTTTTTTGTTGATTATATTGGAGTTCCATACGGTTGCGTTTCTGTCATCGTTTGCAATACGAGATAGAGTTGAAGCTGAAAGTGAAGTGTGAGAGGAAATGTCCTTAGAAGGAAACGGGAGAGTGTTTTCAAAACTTTGAAATGTTGCTCCGATTGCTCACGCGCACTAAACCTTTGATTGATTCCGATTTCAAAGAACATAAAAACCGTTCTCTAATGCCAGGTCTTACGCACAATGTGACTATTTAAGAGCCAACCGTCAACACAGCTTCAATCAGTTGTTGCTAGCTGTGATTTGGACTACCGTACCCTGTTCATTCACCTTCTTCAACAATGTTCGAATTCAGCTCCACTGCAGCAGCGTTGATTGTCATGATCGTAAGCATCACCTTCTTCACAAGTCATTTCCATCTCTGTCATTTACAGGTCGGAACAGGCGCTCTGGTCATAAATACCGTAGTCGGCGCAGCTGTCCGTCGGTCGGCCGCTTTCGGCTACGCTTTCGGAAATCTCTGTTTCTCCCAAGTCATCGCGAACATCGGAATGAGCGCGACGTTTGTGGTTCTCTCAAGTGGAATCACCTTCGTGTAAGTGTGGCTACCGTAATCCAGTCAGTCTCATGCTCAGCTTGCAGTCATCCCTCATGGCACGCGACCTATCTGGGACGCCGATCCGGCCAGCTGCTCATCTTCTTCTGGGAGGGATCGCTCTTCACTCACCTCTTCGCCGCGATCAACCGCGCTACCGTAATCAGCTTCCCCATCACATACAATAGATTCTTTGGGAGACCCATTGTCACCAAGATTATCGTGGTTGTCATCTGGAGCATCGCGACAGTTCAGTCACTACCGTATTTCATACGTGAGTTCATTAATTTAGTATGCGAGAGGTGACAGATTCGAATCCTCGAGTAGACTCGATTTTTAATTATAAAATATGCATTTTAGCGACTTGTTCGATGATTTTTGATCCAATCAGCTTCACCTACGACTACGGCGAAGGTCTCTGCGGTGAGATAACCAAACACTACACCGACTGTGTTGTCTCGATTACGGTAGTCGGTCTGATTGGGATTCTCGACGCGACTTCTTTCCTGCGATTTCTGAAACTCAAAGGGCTGCGCAGGAACACCAGCGAAGTTCGGCCGAGGGAGGTGAGGTTCTTCTTCCAGGTACTGTAGTTCTTAGATGCAGTAATCAACGTGTGTGGTCCTTCAGGCATGCGCGCAGAGCTCTGTACTGCTGAGCAGTCTAGTGTTCTTCTTCTTCTTGGTGAATTTGAACCTGGAAAACAGTTGGTATCTGTTCGCGACAACGACGCTCGTTTGGGTTTTGGTCCCCACCTTGGACGGGTATGTTATGAAAGCCAGAAAAGAGACCTAAAAGTTCAATTCTAGGATAATTGTGATTGTGTTCAACAAAGAAGTGCGCAACATGATCCAGAGCAAGTGGAGAAATCACCGAGTCGATCAGTCGCAGGGAAGTCAAGGAGCTCATAATCTGACCGCTACGGCGGGCGAGTGAAAGACAAGAATATCGCAATCTGTACAACCTTTACATGATTAATAATTTTTTTTTGCTTAAGTTAAAGCTACAAAAGTTTAAGTTTGTTAGTTTTCGCGTCCAGGAATAAAATAAAACGTCCCAAAGCCAAAGTCATAAACGTGGGGTCCGGTCACTTCATACAACTGACAATTGCCAAATGCGTAGGGCCCTCGCGCAAAGCTTGCTTTGTACTAGGCTGTTGATGCCGTAACTGCCTTAAGCTAACTCCCTTAGTTGTTTAGCCTAGGCTCGCAAGGCAAACAAACATGGTCGTTGTGTCCACTAGAAAGCGAAATGCGAATTTCAATAGGAAGCAACCTGCATTTACACCAAAGTCACTACCGCAACATGACATTAACGACGGAAATGACGCTGTGAAAAATGAAAAACAAATGCAGTTCTACGTATCCGCCTGTACCCAACTAGAGAAAATGTCGTTCATCGAAGCCTGTTAAGCCAGAGGACTGAATAGCCTAAGCCTACGGTAAGGTAAACGCTTTTTTGGTATATTCTGATTCGACATTGTCATGGTGGCAACGTGATCAGTCGCCAAAATCAAGTGCAAAGAACCTTTGCTGAGCACGCAAACATTCAAATGCCGGAGATACTTTATACCTCATGGATAAAAGTTAACGCAAACAAATAGTACACGTAAACAGCGTGAATACAGGATGAATGAGCTATGACAAGTGATCTTAGCTTAAAAGAACGAAGAGTACGCGTCAATATTGCCTTCTTATCCGGCTGTTATAGAGTAAACGCATAAAAGCTATGATTTTGACTTCTTGGCCGGTCAAAGCACGGACGATTACATGAAAATGAGACGCTAGTAATTTCAATTCTAAATGAATGCCAACTCATAATGGCTATGCGATATGTGTTGACGAGCTTTGGCATTGCTTTAACGGCATTTAAAGCTTCATTATGCCGCCACTTTTGCAGCCGCCGCAATGGAATTCATGCCGTACGAGTTCTGCTTCTCCATCGCCGCCTTTCTGACGGATCCTTCGACTCTCAACGGCGTTTTCTCAAACAAAATCTGGAACAAGCGATTGACCTAGCCGCGAAGAACCGCGTTGACTGCGCTCTGAGAATTGAGGCTGGCGGGAAATGCATCATTCAGGGAAAAGACAGACGAAATATTCCCTTCGAAGAACTGCAGCAAATCGAAAGAAGAATCTGCGCGTCTACTACGTGCACGTCGCCTCTTCACCGCATTCCTCTCCCGTAATTCCAGAAGCGGTGCGTTATACGCTCCCCTTCGTTCACATGGCCGATTTCACACTAAACCTTGCCGGTATAGATCGCGACTACCACCTGCACGAACTGCTTTCGCTCTTCAAAAACTCGACATTTTGCGATCTGACTGTGCTGAGTCTAAGCGGAGATGACCAGCTATGCACTGACCAGCTGAGTAAGACTGTGATAGACACGTGAAAATCAGAATGAAGATATTCGAGAAGCTCTTTGAAAAACCGGTCACCGAAGAACACAGCTACTTGGAGGCAAAATTTGATTTTCCTGTGGATTGGTTGGTTGACTTTAAGAAAGACTTGCAGCAATGGTCACTTGAACGTTTCGTGTGGCGAAGAGTCGATGGAGTCAAGGTCACCTTTGCGCCTTCCAACGAATTGCTATGGGTGTTTCTCGGAAGTCATCTTTGAACGCAATTAATGAGACGTTTTTTGTTGGTTTAATGTATTGTCTTACACGTAGAAATACCCTATCACAAGCTTGCTTTATTTTGCTTGTTTTGATTTCAGCTCACCTAATACCGTTGACAGCATGCTGTCTGGTATCGCTAGCTGCCGCTTCATTTC
>MQUG01002134.1:0-19488 GCA_007213375.1 Steinernema feltiae | reverse complement strand
TGAATTCTTATTGCACCTTATGGAATGTTCTGGAAGTTTCGCGAAAAACCTTCAGAAAATCTTCGTGAGACCAAAAAAAATTAATTTTCTTGTAATTTTTTGTAGTTCATACTTTACAAATTTTTACCGTTTGACTTTTGAAGTTTTGTTTGAATTTGGAAAAACTGGCCAGTCCTGGTCACTTTTAAATGATTTTTTGGAAAATTGTTTTTAAAATTTAAAACTTTTTTACTGTTTACCTGTGTACCGTATACCTTTTACCGTATACCTGTGTACCCTTCGAATGTTTTCCGTTCGGGAATCAAGTACCGTTTATCGTTTCGTAACGCTTTTTCCCATCTTTGATTGTTATTATAAAGTGAAAAGTTGACAGAAGGACGATTTCGACGAATCGATCGTCATTTTCATTTGCATTTGCACGTCATTTGCACGCGATTCTTGAAAAGTTTGACTGACCGTTTCCTAGCAACCCAAACCAGACAGATGAGGAGAGCGCTCGGTACATTCGTCTATTCGAACATGGTTGATCGGTGGGCGAAGTGCGCATATATCGCGAGGTTGTATGAAAGTGGGTTGCAGGTTGCTTGTAGACGTTTCCCATGCATTCTGACATGTTTTAAAGACCAACAGACCTCAAAATCCATCCAAATCATGAGAAATCAGCGATTTGATTGGATTTGATCGAGTTTTCATCATTTTTGGCTCTGTTTGACTTAGCAAGAGCTCAGATTGCTCCAAATTGTTCCACAAACAGTCCCCGCACGTCCAGAACACTCTGTGCTTACTCAATCGCGCGTGTTTTACTTCCAAAAGAACCAAAAACCAACGCGCCCGCGTTCAAGCGCGCCGAGAGCGTCAGACGATCAGAGAGCGGAAAAATATTCGTGTTTTTGGTCGCGTCGGGAGCCCATTCGACAATTTGGTATTTTCTCGGGCAATTTCCTTGGCTCATATGGCTCAGAACTATTTTGCATAGCGTTTGCGCGTTGGTCCAATTTAATTTCATGGTGGCTCTCGCAACGACTTTTCTACAGGGTGGCGCATAAATACTGACGCATCGAAGAATTCACCTTATTGTTGCCCTTGTGCATTTTTTAAGGAGTGGGAAGTGCTTTAGTCGTGTTCCTTGCGTCTTTTAGGCCAAATACTGCTGTCGCTTTTTTCCCAAAAAAATATTCATGGACAGTGGAGCTCTCGAGAGGAGGCTGGTCGACCATCGCAGCTGACCGGACCACCCACATCGATTTTTGAAATTTTGGGAATTTTTGCACGAGTGATAACTCGTTCTGCTTGGCTCAGCGGCTCCGATGACCATCAAAGAAGAAGGCAGATCGGATCAAAAGACAAAAAGTTATAGCGACTTTGGTTTTTTGACTCTCTTTCGAAAGTCCGTCCTTCACGACCAAAGACATTTTGTCCTCAAACTCGATCGATTTGAACTTCCCGACTATGCAATTTGGGGAATTTGGAGCTGAAGACCTGCGCTATCAGGTACAAATCGCTGACTCGCTGAAACGCGCTCTGGAAACAGTTCGGAACAAAAGTATCCCAGATCTGATTGCGGCCATCCTTAAAAATGTCCAAAAGTGTTTGGACTCCTGAATCTCCGACAAACAAAGCCATTTTGAGAGTACTGGAGTGTTTCTCATATAGAATTTGTTCCTCTTTCAAAACGGGTGGTTTTGTTGGTTCACTTAAAAGATATAGATTTTTTTACGCGTCACAGTATTTAATGCGCCACCCTGTAAATTACCATATTAACGTATAACGAAGTCCACGTTGGCGACATTTTTTAGGACAACGAGAGATTTTCGCGTTACAATTTTCCAACCGCGGCAGATCCACCAGCACTGAGTTTGGGTCTCGACGGTGTTTGCGTGTGACGAACAAACATAAATAGTACGCTATTGGTTTATAAGACGCATCATCGCTGTTTGTAGGTCGCAAATGTGAATTTGACCCGAATATCGCTCACACGTGCGCATTAACTGAGTTGGCCATTTTTAGTACATTCCCGTCCGTGTATGCTTGATTCTGATTTCATCGATTCACACCCAAACGGTTAGAATTCTGTGTCACCACGGCCATTCCAGACCAGTTTGAGACCAATTGCAAAATTTTGTGTACTTTTCGCGTTGTTAAATTGTTACATTATATTGTTAAAGAAACCGTCTAGTTACCCATGTTTCAGGTCGCTTTTGTGCTCACCACTCACCATGGAAGAGCGATTGAAAAAACTGAATGAATGGCACCACGACCTGTTGCAGCAATACGAACACAGTGTTGCCGTCAATGTGTCGCTGGTGTCGCAGCGGGCCAGGTAATTTATTTGAAATTTATTATTTGAATTTAATTCATAACTTCTGTTGCAGTCAGGCTGTGGAGCAGAAGCCCCTTCCCGCAGGCGACGATTTGCGTCGCCTCTGTCGCCGCGTGGCGAGATCGCCAGGTCACCCATTTGATTTTGGACTGCTTTTGATAACTTATGTTGCAGCCAGGCTGCGGAGCAGCAGCCCCTTCCCGCAGGTGACGCCTTTGCGTCGATTCTCTCGCCGAGTGGCGAGATCGCCAAATTTGAGTACTTCGAGGCTTTCTGGATGAGACGGGAATCATTATGATTTTCTTTCCGCCGTCTCACCCCTTGGTCGCAAAAGCAGCTGAGAATGCTGAGTACTTTCGCAGGACCAAAAGTTTGTAGTTTCATTTCAAGTAAATACCCCGAATCACCTTTAGATTTCTACGATGTAACGGCGGCTATGCTACAAGATCATGCCGATCCAGGAATAATGATCGTCAGCACTTTCCGCGGAGAATCATAACTGCACGATTAAGCAAAATGCTATGATGCAGTTGTAGAACCGTTAAGTCTGCAATGCAAAGTGAGTCATTTTTGTTTTGTGGACTTGGGAAGCTGTGACGATCGGCGTTCAAAGAGTCGTGGCGGACAGCGTATTCGGCCAAATTCTCTTTGAGAGCAACTTTAGTACAAACAGAACTTGATTGTTTCCTTTGGTCAATCATCCTAAAACGAAGTAGAGAGGGAGCAAGACGCTCATTAGTACACTAGGATAACTAATTATTTGCGGGTCAGGGGAGGCGTAGCAACCTAAGACCATTACAAAAGGCTAGCTTAGTTTTTGTTGCAATCTCTAAACCAGAAGAGGATGTTAACTGGGGATTAACGGTAAGTGAGTGCTTTAATATTTGCTAGTGATAATATATAGCAGCTGTTTGTGAAGAGTTAGCGGATGTTTTGAAGCGCACAAATTTATTTGTTTTTACTTTCTCTACTGCACTTTACTTTCACGAATCAAATCAGACTTGAATGAAAAGCTTTCTTGTTTGAACTCGCGCTTTGCTTCGTCAGCACCACAAGAAGATAGCGCGCTTTCTTCTCAACTTAAAATCTCACTTTTAGACTTATCTCAGTTAAGCATGCAATCATTTCTGATAATTCTATTAATCCAACATGTTTACAAGGCTTTATTCTATTTTCTGTGCCGAGAAACATCAAATTGAAACTTGACACCGGGTTGAATTTGGGGTTGAAATTTAAAGCGTTTGCTCCTTGCCGCAGTTTGGAACCAAAAACGACCTCTGCTGCCGAGATTTATCCTTAAATTAAAATTTAAATTATCGAATTTAAATTCAAGATTCAAAACTTTTGGCAGCTTAGTACAAACTTTGATCTAAATTGTGTTTACTCCGAGTGCGAGATCGAAAGCCAGAAGATGATGTTGAGGGATTGGGCGATGGTAGTAGAATACGTGAAAAATGAATATCAACAAGACGTAGGCTGCGCTACTATGTCTTTGTTCGATTCCAGTATGATCGTTTTGCCTTAAAGTTGCAGGTTTAACCGCATTGCTTTTAGAAACGTTCATGCTAGGCTTTGCACGAGGCTACGATCCGGAACGCTGCGGCCCGGTTTGGGAAGACGAGGGAAACGTTGTTTGAAACGTTTCCCACGCATCTGAATGGAGGATGAGTGCACGAGACCAACAGTCAGGATGCAGTCAGGATGCGCACATGAATAGAATTTTGTTTCTGGCTGCTATTCTCATGCGTAACACATCGTGCCAAAGCTGGATCGATTGGGGAACCTACTTGGAAGGTCACGATGGACAGAACAGCGTCGTCAGGTCCAAGCGCATGTCTACAGGACATTACAAGTAACAGTTTCTCCGACCACGAGGATGCGTTGTTGTGTATGTTTTAAGCAGCTCTCATTTTAGTTTTCAGTTTAATGTTTCTGTTTCAGACTCGCTGGGGCACACGTTCATGAAAGTCTCGATTGCTACACCAACAAACAAAATGGGGCCACACCGACTTGTGCAACCAGGCTTCACAAAAGAAACAGGCGTGTTTTTGGTTTTCTTCCGTCCGCTGCTCAATCACGTGAAGAATGACGATTTGCTGAATTTGCATGACTTCGCGGCAGCCTATGAAGAAGTGTACAAACATTATGCCAAACGGTATGCTGAGGACACCGCAGATGACGGAGAACAATAAATTTGCCAACTGTTTGTGTTGTTCTTGGGCCGCAGGATTGAACCGAAAGGGGAAGAAACAGAATCACCTTAGCATCGAGCTGAATCAATTTTTACGCCATGATCCATGGGCTGAAATTGCCTCTCAACCAGCTTGTAAATACCCGGTTGAAGAAAAAATTGGGCTGATTTAGCCTTGCGTCGCAGCTTTTGTTAATCGGGCACATCATTAGCCCGATGTGATGCCGACGTATCGGAAATTGAGGCTCTCTTCTCTCGCCTTCTTCTCTGGGCTCCTGTTATAAATATTAGAAATAACGAAAGGGGCGCTTTCTGCAACAAATGGAACGAAAACGAATTGCGCATCAGTTTGCGTCGTCGCTGTCGAAAGCATCGAAAAATGCTGATTTAAAGACCGCGAAAACAAGGATTGCGTTGCAAACCAGTGTTCTCCATGCAGCACAATGAATCCATCGACGACTCGTTCGCCTGCCTGCCCCCGGAGGTCATCTCCGACGTAATTGACCAAATCAGTGGCAAAGGCCAGTTTGAGTATTCGCACAAAGAAGTTGCGAAGCTCCGCGGCACTTGGGGATTGTTTTTCCAGGGCGCGAGAAGAGGGCGCGCCTCCCATGTCGAAAAGCAAAGAGACGCGCGCCCTGTGACCCGATATATAAGCGCGTGTTATCATCACTCGGGACCTTCGGACCCCGAGCGAGCATCCAATAAAGTCGTCAGACTCTCTGCTCTCGGGTATCCAACACACATCAAAGGGAAACCCACCTTAGAGCCACCGGAGGAATCTCTAATTCCTTACTCCTAGGTGAGAGGATAAAGGGGCTACGCTACCATCTGACTAATTATGACTGAACGCCTCTAAAAAATCACGTGGAGGAAAAGACGTTGGGGGAATGTCATGACAGACTTCCATATAGCGGAACTGAAAGCTTAGGAGGATGGCACAAAATGTGTTCAGAATTCCAAAGAAATCGGCCGGCATCATCGGGATCATGTGAGCGAAGGAATACAGTATTTTCTCAAAGACGGTCCACAGTAATTCGCTGAGAATGAGGTTAGCGAAGTGGCGCATCTTCTTCGATGTATGGACAATGACCACGTAGGTGGTGACAATAAAGCTTCCAACAGCAGCGGCATCAAGTGCTCGGTTCAGGACAAAAGCTAGATTATCCGACAGCTAGATCGTTCTGATCGGCGGAAATAAACCTTTTACGACCTCAATGAGTGGACACATCAAATCACACGAATCATAGCTCCCACACCGCCGAGAACTGATTGTGAGTTACACGGTGTGAAAGAGTGCTTTTCATTGTTTCCCACGATTGTCGATCTTCAACAGGTTGATTGAAGTTGAGTACATCTGCTATCTTGGGAAGACCAAATTGTGGTTTTTCGGCTCAAACGCAGAGTTAAGCGCATTTACGTTTACATTTACGCGCCTATGCTGCCCTACTGCATTACGGACGGCTTCATCAGAGCTACCTTTTGAGCTATGGCGCGCTTTGTTGCGGCCTGATGCGTTTTCAGTTTCTATCGACATTAATCAGCCTTTGTAATAAATTATGAACGTTTTTTGGAATTAGTTGATTAGTTTCAGTGGTGTCAAAACGCGGTTAATCATAGCAGCTGAACTTTTAAAGGCGTTGCAAAACCTGTTATATAAATGCACAGACAGCTGTGTTTTATACCATTTACGCATCTCAATTTACCTATGTTTCATTTGTTTTGTGAGTAATGCTGCCCTATTGCACACCGAACGGCTCTCTGAGCTTCTCTCCTTCGGGAACCGGGTCGGCCGAGCATCAGAACATCAACGAAATCGTCGGAATCATCTACTTGGCGCATGGAATCGTCTTCATTCCGCTTTCCTGCTTTGTTCTCTCCGTTTTCAGGTGAGTTCCACAGCAGCTGGTCATCTAAAACTGCTTGTTTCAGTAGCAAATCACTCTGGCAGCACTCGTGCTACAATATCATGGCATTTGTGAACGTTCTCGACATCCTGAATCTCTTCAACGCGTGCGTCTTCGCTGGGCTTTTCTCGCTTCTGGAGATCACCCACTGCAACCACGGAATGTGGGTTGTCTACGTCAGTTCGTGGCAGTTTGGTAAGTGATGTGTTCTCACCACTGCGCTGATTCTGAGTACTGTAGGCGTGTGGTTTTTGTACTGTGGAGCTTGTCAAGTCCTCGCCTTCAACCGCTTCGTTCAATTTTTCAACAGAAACCTTGCGGAGTCGTTGTTTGCCGGCAAGATGGTCTACTTCTGGCTGATTGTCGTCCTTGCCTACTGCGGAGCACTGAATGCCGCCATTCCTGATCCGTTCTACTTCTACAACCCCTTCCAGGGCTCCTTCTACTTTCTCAGAGCGAGCGGCGAGGTCGGTCCACCCATTGCTTCTTCACACCTACAACAACTCTGTTCTAGGCGAATGTGGTGCAAATCTACGCGAATTTGGTAAAGGCGGGCTTTACTACTGTAGCCTATCTGTTGATGCTCTTTTGCTGTTTCTGGACACGAGAAAGATCGATAGCACAAAGAAGATCTCCACGTTCCACTTGAAGGTCTCAATCCAAACGCTGGTGATCGCGATTTTGGCCGATTTGTGCGCTGGATTCTACATGGCCGAGTCGTACATCGCCTTGCCAGACAGCTTCCTCCGCTATGCCGGCACGTTGGCTCAGTTGGTGTGGATTTACCTTCACGGTAGGAGGGTTCCATATCCACGATTGACCTAATATCAACGGTGATTTCAGCTGGAACAGCCCTGGTCTACCTGATAATGAATAAAACTGTCCACTCTCGTCTCAGGAATCTCTTCAACAGACCCAATGTCACTGTAGTTACTGTCAACGGATCGGTATCTTAAAAACCCATTTATCGTGTTCCACGTGACCAAACATTCGAAATGCAGAGCACAAGTGCACAAGTGTATCTACAAAACTCCGGAAAACACCCGTAGACGCACTACAAGCCCAAAGCATGTGCTGTGAAGAGCTTATGACAGGCTCGTCTTGGCTTCTCTGGGCACAAAGTAGAAATAACCAAAGCATTTGGGTTTTTGGGCATCGCTACGCGGAATCCCCGGACGCTTTCTGCAACAAATGGCTGAGAACGAAAACGAATTGCGCATCAGTTTGCGTCGCATAGCGGTTAGCATCGCAATCGAAGGCATCGAAAAATGTTAATTTAAGGACTGCGAAAACAAGGATTGCGTTGCAAACCAGTGTTCACCATGCAGCACAACGAATCCATCGACGACTCGTTCGCCTACCTGCCCCCGGAGGTCATCTCCGACGTAATTGACCAAATCAGTGGCAAACGTCGGTTTCAGGATGCGCACAGAGAACTTGCGAAGCTCCGCGGCACTTGGGGATTGTTTTTCCAGGATGCGGGAAGCGAGTACTTTGTCGGATCCAGGCTAGCTAAGGAATCAATAGACCCATCTGTCGGAAAGTTTTATTTCTCGCCCGACGAGATTCCCGAAGGAGCATACTTTCACAACCTCTGTTTCTCAACCACAGAAGACACTGAGCACTTCAGGACGATCTGCAAAATAGCTCATAAGTTCTATGGCAATAAGATTACGGCATTCTTAAAAGTAAACCCCGCGACTGAAGAGAACACGAAAATGACGATGGCGAAAATCCAGCCAAGTTTTCGATCTTTCGAAGTTCACCTTTACGGCGAGAACGTTCCTCAGTACTACGTTCACTTCTTTGCTCGCATGTTGCGATCACCTCATTTGTGCAGCTTTTTCTTGAACCAATATGTCTATTCTGGTTTGAATATCGACGATCAACTTCTTCGTTTCTGCCAAGCCGAGCAATTCGAGCTGATCTGGATATCCGAAAAATTCCCCGAGTTTTCCTTCGATTTCGTCTCTTCGGTTTGTGCAATTTTCAAGGAGAAAAACTGCGCTTTCGACATGAAGCCGCGTCGAGTCAGAGTTCCGATTTCAGAAAAGACCGCAGAGCGGCTGGAAGAAGAGCTAGCTATGAAGAACGTGAGCCGGATCAAAGTTGGACGTAATGAGACTATCACTTGCTGGAAGCAAGAACCACATCACTTCATGCCGACCATGACCGTAGAAGTCTTCATTACAGAACGCCACAGTTGTCCGAGCTTCGAAAGCGTCTACCAAGCGATTGTTGCTCTTCAGAAATACAACGGGAAATCTCTGTTAGAAGATGCAGAAAACACGTTTAAACCGATTGCCCTCGATCATGTATTTATGTTCGAGCACTTCAAATATGGAGTTGAGGCTCGCGATGAGCAACCATTTGCAATGAGAGACGGCTTACGCAACTGAAGAAAAGTAAGAAACGACCGGAGTTGAAGGCGTGAGACGCGGGTGTTCAATGTTGTTTGTTTGGATAAATCATTTTCTTGTTAGGGTAGTAGGTGTTGGCAGAGTTGAAACTTCCGCAGCACTCAATTCCCGGCGCGTGGACAGCGCATCTCAATTTACTGCACCCCAATGCACTATCAGCGCGCGCGCGACAATCAAGTAAGCAAAATTTATTTGAAGGCTTTGAAGGCGTGAGACGTTTTATGATTGGATAAATTTTCATTTTCCAGTGAGCGCGCTCCTTCTGGATGATTCTTGAATCATTTGTTTCGGCGTTCGAATTAAAAGCAAACTTATAAGGAAAATATAAAGCTCTGTAGTCGCTTTGTCAGGTGTCAGGTCGGTCTTACCGCTGAAACCCCCAATCAATTCACGATGAGTGTAGAAGAAGACCTTTTGGCGACAGTAACCCGCATCGACGTGATTCTACAGTGTCCCGTCTTTGTGCTCAGCTGCATCATCCTCTTTCTCTCCGCCAAAGTCGTCCCGAGTTCGCTGGCTCGTATGTACTGCATAAATATCGCCGTTCAGAGCTTCATGTGCACTCTAGTCTATCTGGTTGGTTGGCTCTTCTTTCCGGAATTTCGATCTACAAGGAGACAGAAAGGGTGCGCAGGGTCTGCAGTTGCCAGCTCATTTTCTTGGAATTTCAGATTTGTGGAAAAATACAAGAACATGTACGTCTTTCTGCGCGCCTCCACCATGAACGGATATCTCTACTTCTCCACTCTGAGCATCTTTCTGGCCTACACGGGCTACACTAGACCTCTCGTCTTTTCCAGGCTTTTAAAGTTTAAATGCACTCAAAAACACCCCAAAAACGGGTTCTTTCAGGAGTAAACGAATCATCTACTGTTAAGCCTGAACTAGCGCTAAAGTTAGAGCAAAATACCGATGTTTCAGCTGATCTGGACATTTCATCGACACAAAGCCTTATTGATCGAAAACAGTGGCCGGGTTCACAGAGCCACTGATGAATTGAACTGCATTGTTCGACGCTGCAGCCATTCTTCCGGGTGCCGTGAAAAAGACGGAACTTTCCGCTGCTTCGTCGAATCCACACGTTCTTTCCTTCATTTCGCGTGATTCGGTTTGTGGCTGTTTGGATGAGAAGAGATGAATTGTCATTCGAGACGACCATCAGATCAGAAAACACAACACAACAAAACACAACGCTTGAGTTTCGTTGTTTCGTCGTCTCAGGTCAACTGCAGCCGGTTTGCCAAGCGAAAACACACAACGAACTGCCACAACGTTCTGTGGCGGTGGAGTCTCGCTACGCGTCAAGGGATACCGTAATCTCGCATGGCGATGTGACCGTATAAGCGATGCCGTCAAACCACACCACATACTATATAGCTAGGTGATGTCAGATCATCAGCAGAAGTTCCATCCCTGGCTCCCGTCTGGGACGGTGAGCCAGTTTCCCCTTATTCCAATGATAAATCCTTAGCGCGTGTATAACCCTCGTTACCGTTGTATAGATTTCGTTTGTTCATACTCATTGAAGAACGTTTTATTTGTTTTTAGCTTTGCAAAAGCTAGAATTAAGCAGAAACGTGTGTTTGGGTGCTTGAGATATCTACTTTGGGCGCCCTCCCTTCTCGAGTCAATCGGAATTCATCGAACGCGCATTTGGCGTTTGAACTTTTGCATCCAAAAAATTCATCGCGAGGGTCTGACGTCACTTCCAGTCGTCTGCGAGCGAGCGGCGGACCCTCAAGTGCGTTGCAAAAAACGTTCGCGCCGAGCAATCGATCGACGCACAAGAGAGGACACTCGCGTGTTTCACAATTGCGTTGAGAACGAACCAACGGCTCTGGCTACGTATAGCGAGCTTCTTTCTAATAACAGCTCTTGACTATGACAATTAACTTTAAATTGCGAGTGTCACAATGTTGATCGCTGTCTTCATTCGCTCGTTGTTTGTCTTTGTTTTATCGTTTTAGGATTCTCTTGTTATGTGCCAAATGATGCGTATTTTCAGGGTAATTTCATCCGAATTACTGTCGATCAGCGCTGAGAGACGTCTGCAATGCAAAGTGAGTTCAAAGAGTCGTGACGGACAGTGTGTTTGGCCAAATTCTCCACTCACTTTGAGAGCAACTTGAGTAAAACGGCCAAAAACATTGAATATTTAATTTAATTTGATTTGGACGACTGTAGAAGAGCAAAATTTGGTTGGTCTTCTACAAATAACAAAGTTTTTGGTGGTTTTGACCTACAAGCACCGATTTATGGAGAAGAATGCACTATCGCATGTCCCCATTCCAATACTTTCTCACCAGTGATCTAAGCCTACGCTTAGGCTTTGCTTAAGCCTATGTCATATCTCTAAAACGCAATTTGCTCCAATTTCAGCGCTAATCCGTAAAATGTGAACAAACTTATTTCAATTCCTTGTAGTGATATGTAGTGATATTACAAATCGCTACAATTTTGTTGAAATTCCACCAAGTGGTGTGGAAATGGGCGCAGAAGATGCAGAAGAGCTTTATCAACAATTGATTATTGATTCTTTTTCAATTTGTATCCTTGTCGAAAGAGTATTTAGAGTTTTCCGCAACCATAACAAAACAAAAAACAAAACAAAAGAGAGTCCAGACGTTCAGAGAATTTTTTTTTTCGCGCCTTTTTCGAAATGCGTCATTCGAATTTAATCCGACAATAATAGTGTGATCGCCTTTTTGAGTTTTGCCCCTCAGAGCAGGACAAAGTCCATAGATACTTGGCCGTTCCATGAGTTCTTGCATAAAAAACGTTCATTCAAATTGTTGGCAAATTTATTTTGGAGAAACGCAAAGATTTACCTAGCTTGCCACACTTTTAAATGCTCCATTAAATGCTCCAAACTGACCGGGGGTGAAAATAAAAAAAAATAACTAGAAAGGAGAGTCGAACCTGAGTGTTGTGCGTAAGAGCCCAATGCGTTACCTCTCCACCACACAGCCACAGAGTATTCTGCGAGCTGTTGCGCTTATATAGCAACAATCACACTTACTTTAGGTCATAACTCTTCAGAACCCGAGTATGGGCCGTATGTCTAGACAAGTTTTTTTCTAGTTCGAGCGCAACCGCAAAAATCGATTTTTCATCGTTTCTCGGCTTTTCAACCACAATTCTGTGTTTGCATGGCCATTCTAGACCAATTCGAGGTCGCGACGAACTCTCATGCCATCAGAATCACTCGAAACGGCCGAAAATACTCATTTTCCACGTTCCACGATCTTGCAGCAGCCGGCGATGGGCGGGTCACACGTCAACGAAAGACGCGGGTTGTGTGTCCGCCATCTGTCGTAGCAAAAAACTGCGTTTCCGATTCACATTAATGTTTATATCGCGGTGCCAACGGAAATGTGTTTTATGCAATCGACAAACTTACGGCTTTGGTCGATGTTTCCAGTTGGATGAGCAGCTTGAATGCTTAGATTGTAGTAATGTGTTCTTCGATCGTAATTGCTACTTTCAACCCAAGAAGAGCTACAGTAACCATCTTTCAATGTTTGAACGGCACAACATTTGCACTACCTGTGGAAAACGAATCGTGAAAGAGCGGCGAAGTGATCCGCACGTTTGTTTGAATCAAACGTACAACCTGCGATTAAATAATTACGGTCATCACGACTGTTTTTGGCAAGTGATGTCGAACAAAAAGAAGGCTGCGCTTCACTCATGATCTCTGCCGCCGCTTCAGTTGAGCAAAGAGAAAAATGGCAATTTGGCCATTTGTTCCAGCTGGAACATGCTAATCTGCCATGCGCATCCATTTTGAATGTACAGTTTTTATGCCTCTAGCTCTTGAACGACGGCAGAGCTCATGCGGCTGCGCGACATAAACATTAATGTGAATCGGAAATGCGGTTTTTTGCTAAGACAGATGGCGGACACATGACCCGCCCGTCGCTGGTGAAGCTATAACTACTTAAGTCGATACAAACGGTTTTCGTCAGCTACCACGCTCCTAGCGCTCCTCCGAACTACTGCGCAAAGGAGACAGAGGAGCAAAGTGAGGTGTTATCACTTGTTTTCACGTATGTCTAGACTTCTTTAGGCGATAACTCTTTGAATTTCCCGAGAGCTAATTCTTTTTAACGTTGTATTCACCGAGAGCTTCAAAATGTGCTATATCTCGCCAAAATCTGGAGGGCACAGTCCGCCTCCCTTGTTAGTCGAAGTTATACTACTTTCGTCGGAACGGTCGTCGCCCACCTTGGTGCTTCTCGTGTATTTTCACAAACTGCAACTTCCAGGTGCCCTTTTCCATCCGCTTTTTCTATTTGTTTTTCACACGCTTTTTTGGCTGCCTGCGCTATGAGTGAATGTTTTGGTTAGCAATGTTTTATTTTTCGATTATTGTTCGTTGGTTGCATACACAGTGTAGCATACCGGCAGGTTTAGCATGCCAACCTCAACCCTCAAGAGACCTCAATTGACTAATTCTATTTCTAACCGCGAGTATCTTTCGTGACCAAAACTATTTTTTGTCAATTTCTATTTCTATTTATTTTGCTTCGTTCAGACAAATGGACGGAAACTTAAAACGTGGACCTAAACGGTCATCGGCAGACCTTCCTGACGCGCCAGGTACAGCCTTCCGTCGTATTCAATCCAAAATGTTTTATATGTAGACATAAAAATTAAAAACATCCGCGACGACTATGAGTCGGAAATTGACTCAGCGGAGGACTGCCACGATTTAGAGGCCGAAGAAACAGATCGGTCGGACACGATCTCGCCCGCCTCGGACTTGTCCGACAGTTTGGAATGGAGATCGGCTGGAGAAGCCATGCACTACGAGGTGGAGTCCCCTGACTCCGTGGTGGGACCCACAATAAACGACAGTAGTATGGTGAGTAACGTATGTTAGTTTTCGCTTACTTAACTCAATTAATAACTTCTTAACTATGCGCTTTCCTCTCGCGTCTTACTTCAATAACCCGCTTAAAACTCAACTCGATCGAACACGAGCTCTCAATGCTAATCGCTGACTAATCACCCAATTAGTCGCACTCACCAAATGGTCCGCTTTCGACTCCTTAAACTTCAAACCAAACTTAACCTCAATCCTATCCTGGATCAGTCTCAGAGTTCGTCAATGCTGCGCGAGGAATAGTACACAAATCCAACTGTAGGAGTACACAAGACGTCAAATACAATACTTTACTTCTTAACTCTCAATACATGCCAACTGCAGTCGATGCACGGGATCGGACCACGAATGACCGGACGCTCCGCTTATATACAAATCATTTCGAAAATCAAGTGGCGATCCTGAGTAGAAACGATTGCGCAATTCCTTTGTTGAGGCCACGTTTTCGAAATGTCCGTCGTCGTTCGGTTGCGCTTCCCATTGTTCCTCTGGCGGTTTCGCAAGGTTGCGTCATCCCGAGTGCTAAGTGCTCCTTTGTCCATGTGCTCGCTGATCACTCATCGATCTAAAACAGACGGAAAGAATGAATGAAACGCTCTTTCGTAATTTGTGAGATTGTCGTTGTGCCGTCGATTGTGGCGACAGACAGTTAAGGCGTGTGACGGGTGCTCCAGGAAGGCGGAGCCGACTAGGATCCTTACAGGTGTAGCCTGTCACAAAATCGATAATTTTCAATTGTCTACAACTGATCATTGATCACCACAAATGTGGACAACCAGCGCTGTGCACTGATCATCAGAAATAGAAAAAGGGCGAGGAATCGAACCAGCGACCGTTCGCGCCAGAGTCGCGCGCTCTAACCACTACACCACACGCCGTTGACGGTCAGAGTGCTTCACTTGTGTGTATATGTGAGGGGCTGCAATTTTCGCGCCAAAAGATGACGTCAGTACCGTTTGTCACCAATTAGGCTCTAACGAACGGTTCAGAGGACAAGTCGCCGTGGCGCAATGGCTAGCGCGTTCGTATTCAGGGCGAGAGGTAGGTGGATCAATACCACCCGGCGACCTTTCTTTTGAGACAGACGGAACGACAAAATGGACAAACGATTTTATTTTTTTTTTACACGTAAGACGAAAGATAGGATTCAGGCACAGTTTCAACATAACCGTTTGAAAAAACACGAACAACAGCAATCAAATAAGGATACGTGGTCTGGACACTCACAGAGTTCCTATTTTCAGACACAATCGAAATTGCGCGCTCCAGACGCGTCAGCTGGTGATGCGCATGAGTGCCTACGACAAGTTGATCGAATCGGAAGAGAAGTATGCAGATGACTCGCTCAAGCTCCTGCGAAGCCCCAAAGACGTCTTGCGTCAGAAGCTGACAGCCGTTAGAGCTCGACGCATCCATGACTAAAGGTGCTCATGTTGTTGTTGTTATTTGTTTTTTAGCTTATAAAAAACTGTTGTGTTGAGAGTTTGGTAGCTTGGAAGAGGGAATGAGGGAATGAGGGAGTGAGGGAAAGAGAGAGAGAGAGCAGTTTGACATTTATGTTAAAGTGCACTTTACAGTATTCAAAGGCAAAATTGTCCTCATTTTGGGCTATCGAGATGTGATCGGAGTGGCAACCAATATATGCCGCGAATTTTAACTCTCTTGCACCATTTAGACTTCAAATTTTTTAGGTAATAATGACACCTTCTCAACTTCTCCTTTTGAAGCTGTTGTTGTTGTTGTTGTTGAAACGGCCCTCAAACCCTTACAGGTGGAGACATCGTGGCCGCTGGGGTAATTGTGACAAGCTAAGCCTATAAACAACAGCACAATTTAGCTATTCCACGACGTCGTGTGAGGCGTCGCCGTTGTCGACGCCAAAGAAAATCGGAAATACGCCCGCAGCCAAAAATCGTGGAGATTGAAGACGAACCCGAGGCTAAAAGGCCAAACGAGGTATATTGACTAGGGCAACTGCAATAGAAATCTTTCTTGAGACATAGATGACAAAGGCGTGTGCACAATCGGCAAGTTTGTGCATGTCGCGCAGGTGACGATGACAGTGTCCGATTTTTTCGATAACTTGAGCCTAATTCTCGATACTCTGGAACGTTTTGCTGTTCTGCAATAATAACGTCTAGAGGAAGGATTTATGTCGGGGAACGGAGCTCCTCTCCAGCTCCGTTCAAATGCAGAAAGTCACAGGGAGGAAAGATATAAAGGAGGACGGAACGCGAGACGGAATCGCGCAAGTCACCTTAATATGCCCTTTCTTTCCAGATAGCCACACGATGGAGGAGAAGAAAGCCAGGATGGAGGCCAAGGAGATTGAAGACTTCATAGGCAGAAGGACATCGACCATCACAGCGATGGAGGTGCAAGCGAACTCACGACCCTGAAGAGAGTCCCCATGCCGAAGGGTCCCAAGGCAGGACTCATGGGCAAAATCGCATATAGACTGGCCAAAGCAAAGACGCTAGCAGAAAGAGCGCAAGACGAAGAGCAAGATCTCGGAGAAATTCTCAAGTTCATGAAGGCAAACGACGAACTATACCGGAAGTTACGGAACTCCGGAGCGGTGGGAGCAGAACTAGAGAAGAGATTGGATCACTTAACGAAAAGAAGTGAAGGGCTACTGCACGTAAGTTGATTAAAGACTAAGTTATCACTTTGTAAGTTTTTAAGGAAGTTTAATGCTAGCGCCCCCCAATGTCAAATGTGGTTTAAGTCGTTGGCAAACATCTGCCGAGATCCAATCCCGGCACACATGGACGAGTGCTTCTCCGAGAAACGGCTCCGCATCAAACGCAGTGAGTCAACTAAATATTTACTTACAACACACTTGACAAGCTACTATCAGACTGGGATTACGAGTGCAACTTCTATACCACGAAAGCCACCGAAACAATGATTGAGATTTTGTCCAGGGGGTCGAGAACACACTCCAAAGACCACTTATCGAAGACATGGCCGAAACGATGTGTCTGTATGTTTCATAAGTTCTGCTTACGGGATTTTTTAAAACAATTCTATCATTTAGGCACTTGAAGTGCCATATATTGGCAGTCCAACGAGCCGCCGACAGACACTGTCCCACAAGCGGGACGATGCTCATAGTTTGTGCTCCTTGATAATTTAATTTAAATTCGTATTTCAGTCAGCGATCGCCTCGGACGTCAACTTTTGGACCGCATTTATTAAAAAATGGATTCGGCTGCCAAATTTCCCGGTCTATGAACATTGTTCAGACCTATTATCGTCGGACTTCTGGGCGGTCCACACCATCAACCCAGTTTTTTTCGTCGACACGGCCCAAGCATACACAACTGGTAAGTTCAACGGTTCTGGCTACGTATAGCGAGCATCTTTCGCAAGTTGTTTGTTTCCATTTTATCGTTTTCAGACGCGTGGAGCACTCTCTTGTTCCGTTCCAATGGTTTCTTAATTTCAGGGTAATTTAATCGGAATTACTGTCGATCAGCGCTGAGAGACGTCTGCAATGCCAAGTGAGTGATCTTTGTTTTGTGAACTTGAAAAGCTGTGACAATCGGCGTTTAAAGAGTCGTGGCGGACAGTGTGTTCGGCCAAATTCTCCACTAACTTTGAGAGCAACCTTGCAAAGTTAAACAATTTGACGTTTCGTTGCATCAATGTCATCGCTGCATTGCTCGCGTTCGAGTGAGAGACGGTTTTATAATAAAATACCAACAAAACGCAAACAATTGTTTTGGAAATGAGTTGTATTAAGAAGCCGATACTACTGCGTTGTCTATTACAGGCAACTGGAGTTGATTTTCGTTCTTCTATCCTGTTTCGTCTTTTCTGTCCAGGTATGCTGTTTAGTTTAAAAAATTATTACTTGTGCTGTAGCGGAAATGCCAAGAATCGATTGTTTGTTTAGTCGCAGGTTCATGGAAATGAAAATTTAACATGTTTACCTTAAAAGAGCAGTTCAATTTGATTAATCTGCAACAGTTTTCAGCCCTTCTGGACGATGTGGCGTCTAACTGAACACATGGCGAGTGACTGGACCGTTTTCGATCATGCCTGTTGACCTTTCGGAGCTTCCGCTGACAACCTTAACGGAAGATTCGTCTTATTGGGAAATCCACAACGCCTGTGTCGAAGATAACAACTTACAATACGTCTACTCCCATTTTACTCGTGAGAAGGGTGCCGAACACCTCTTCACAATAAAAACAAATAAAATCTCATCTTATCGCTTCGTTTCTGGATCACTAAAGGAATCATTAAATCTGCGTCTCTAGGAATCAGATAGTTTGTCCAGCGCACAATTTTGCTTATTTGCAGAGAAAACATTCTTATTCAGTGAACGCGTGATGAGTTGAACACAAAAAATAGCAAAAATCAACGAAACAGGCGGGTTGCCGAGCAACAACTAACGACCACACACAGCGAACTGCCACGACGCACGTTCGCACAAACTATGTGATTGGCAATAGCGCCAGCGTGAAATATGTGATTGGAACGTGTGTTTGAGTGCTTGAGATATCTACTTTGGGCGCCCTTTCTTCTCGATTCAATCGGAACTCAACAAACGCGCATTTGGCGTTTGAACTTTTGCATCCAAAAATTCATCGCGAGGGTCTGACGTCACTTCCAGTCGTCTGCGATCGAGCGGCGGACACTCGAGTGCGTTGCAAAAAACAAGCAATCGATCGACGCACAAGAGAGGACACTCGCGTGTTTCACAATTGCGTTGAGAACGAATCAACGGCTCTGGCTACGTATAGCGAGCTTCTTTCTAATGACAGCTCTTGACTATGACGATTAACTTTAATTCGCGTGTGTCACACTGCTGATCGCTTTCTTCGTTGTTTGTCTTTGTTTTTGTTTTATCGTTTTAGGATTCTCTTGTTATGTGCCAAATGATGCGTATTTTCAGGGTAATTTCATCCGAATTACTGTCGATCAGCGCTGAGAGACGTCTGCAATGCAAAGTGAGTTCAAAGACTCATGACGGACAGTTTGCTAGGCTAAATTCTCCACTCACTTTGAGAGCAACTTAAGTAGAACGGCCAAAAATATTGAATATTTAATTTAATTTGATTTGGACGACTGTAGAACAACAATTCCGGCGCCGAGTTGTCCTGCTCCGTACTTTTATTTTTAATCACCATTGAATTTAACGTCCTATGTGTGATTTTAACGTTTAATCTGAAAAAATGATTCTTTAGACTGCACCTATTGGACTGCACCTTGCACAAAACTTTGAATACGCCGGGCTGCATTACTTCCGAAGAACTACTTCGAGGCTTTCTGGCTGAGACGGGAATCATTATGATTTTCTTTCCGCCGTCTCACCCCTTGGTGCAAAAGCAGCTGAGAATGCTGAGTACTTTCGCAGGACCAAAAAGTTTGTAGTTTCATTTCAAGTAAATACCCCGAATCACCTTTAGATTTCTACGATGTAACGGCGGCTATGCTACAAGAGCATGCCGATCCAGGAATAATGATCGTCAGCACTTTCCGCGGAGAATCATAACTGCACGATTAAGCAAAATGCTATGATGCAGTTGTAGAACCGTTGTGAGACGTCTGCAATGCAACGTGAGTCATTTTTGTTTTGTGGACTTGGGAAGTTGTGACGATCGGCGTTCAAAGAGTCGTGGCGGACAGCGTATTCGGCCAAATTCTCTTTGAGAGCAACTTTAGTACAAACAGAGCTTGATTGTTTCCTTTGGTCAATCATCCTAAAACGAAGTAGAGAGGGAGCAAGGCGCTCATTAGTACACTAGGAT
>MQUG01002130.1:0-16311 GCA_007213375.1 Steinernema feltiae | reverse complement strand
TGAGCCGATTCTCAAGATGAATTCAAAATAAAACTATTCTCCGTTTAGATTGTATACTGTACTTCTATAAACATATGAGAAAATCGTTCCAAATACCGATTAGAAGACAAAACGGGGGAATCTCTGTTTCAAGTTACATCTTAAAGTTCATATTTTCGTACTCGGTGTGCCGTCTCGCTCTCCGTTTTTAACCGAAAATTCAACTTTGCGACCTAACTTATGCAATTTTTGGCGCATTTTTGCAAAATCTGTTCTCGAGAAGATGTTCCTTCCATCTTTTTGTGCTGATTTGGTGGAAAATCATGCAACAGCAGCCGAGAACCATTTCAAACGTGACCGTCTTTTTTGATTTGAATTCTGTTGTTCAGAAATTCAACCAATTCAACTAACGCCAGATTAACCGCGGTTGATCCGCGTTTCTGGCTATTGAGACACTATGCAGGGAAACAACCTTTGAAAAACCTTTCAAAACAGGCGCACCAAAACTGCAATTCCGAATGCAGAAATTTATTTTCTTTTTGACCTGCAATATCGTGAATTCAGCGAAAAGAATACATGTGCCATGATAGTTCACAATTGGGAGTGTCCGTTGGGAGAGTTAGACTGACGGTCTAAAGGTCGCCGGTTTGATCTCGGTTCGTGGCAGTTGCATTTTTCTAAGTGATTGAACGATTGCTGGCCTATTTTCGGTTGCATATCAAGCAGTTCATTGCCGTTCGTAGGGAATTTTCTATCAGCTTTTCATGAACGATGCGGATCTCTTGCCCGCCCGAGAAGCTCACGGGTTTCAAAAATCGTATTTATCTGCGTTCGAGAAAGGATTTTCCTAAGAAATGGACAGACGTCGATTACAAAATCTGTTGTATTTTGACTGCCTTGGGCTGGCATGCCACCTGTTCCGAAAACCATTTATGGTAGAATGAAATCGCAAAAACTGCATTAATTTCAACAATTTTAGTATCTATGCCGCACTCTGAATGCGTATTTGTGCTACAATTTCATTGTTTTGTTTGTCTATTTCTAAAACCAATTGATTAGTCCTTTTAAATTGCGTCATTGGTAAAAAAAAACATTGAACGCCTTTTCGTCGTCAAATTTACGTTGAATCTGGCGTTCTTGTTTTCCGCCCCAAAGGGCATCGATAAACCACCAAGCAACACACAAAATCTCTCTATCATTCATTACTGCCACTAAACAATGGTCGATCGTTTTTACAATTGACCTGATTGCGCAAAGATGATGTTTATATAACCCTTTTGTATGTTGTCATGGAATACGGACAGCGAGTCACTTTGCTTTAGAGTTTTTCAGGGATTCATTGGGACATTTTTCAGTTTTGGCAATTTGTAGCGGACTAGTGGACACAAAAAAATGGACCGCTCTCAAACCCGTTTTGTTGTATTTTAGTATGCTTGGAATAGCCGTTGCCGTTGATTTTACAGTCCGCAAATCAAAAACCTTAAAAAATAAACAAAGCGCAAAACTTAAAGCGGGTGATCGGTTTCTGAGCTGAGTACGGATGAAAGACGGGAAAACCGCGAAAAACCGGTCGTTGAAATCTCATAGATGAGATCGCAGTGGTCTTTCCAAATCGAACAAATTCTTGGGAATCTTTCCCGCAAGTAAATGCGGTCTCTTTGTTCTAAATCGTATTCCCCGCCTCTTTTCACACTTTTAATTACACAAAAACGTCGTTCATGGTGAAAAGGATGATTTCACAGACAGAAAGGATTATGTGATGAAAAAACCCTCAGAGAAGAAAACCCGCCTGGTGGTTTTGCGCTCGCGCAAAAGTCACCAGGCAAACCCTGCGGCAGCTCCTAGGCCTAATCCTATTGCAGTAACCCAAGGCATTATGAAAATAATTCAAAAATTGCCGCTTTATTGTGCTTTTTCGATTTTGTTGGGTTTTTTCTCTCAGGGTGTTTATCTGCTAAAATGGTCAGAAAGTTCAATAAAACGAAATTTAAACAGATTTTATAATCGACGTCTATTGCCTCCGTCATCTCTTTGGAATCCTTTCTGAAGTAGCTGAGTTAGATTTTTTTGTGAACATTGTGAGCTTCTCAAACGCACAACAGAGCAACAGACAACAATGGAAAATTCCCCACCACCCACAATGAACTGCTTGATCGCCGAATTAGGCCAGCGATCCTTCGAGCACTGATAAATGAAGAGTTGTGTTGCATATTGCTCGGAAACAATCCGTAATCCTTTGTTAGCGTTCTCAACCGAGTTCTTTCATTCGTTTTTTATGGCCGACTTTCTCGTTGATTATTCCAAATAAAAAACAAACAAAAAACGTGGTTGAAACTGTTTTTCCTTCAGTTGCATCGCTAATTCTCGCAAATCAGTTGTGTTGAACCCTGAAGGCCACTCATCAATCGACACAATTTGTCATTTAATCATTTATACAGCAACGTTCAATCGTTGGGCAGTTGACCTGATTACGTAAGAATCACACTATAGTGAACTTTTATGACACAAATTGAATCTCTTGGAATCAGTGATGTCGACGAGTCATTCGATTCGTTTTAGAGTCGTCATTTAACTCAAAATGATGGCGGAATTTCGAGTCGACTTGCCGACTGACTCGAAATTATTTTGCCATCAAGTCGGCATCACTGATTTGAAGCTATAGTCGGCGCCGTTTTGTGGTTCCCCGGCGGGACCCTTTTGAAAATGTCTACTGTCCTCAGCAAATTTTGACGTTTTTCCAATTATTTACTGATTTCCGTGTAGGAGCTCGGGAACCACAAAACGGCGCCGACTATAGATGCGTTCCTTAGTCTTTTCCGGCGGGGAGCGTCACTCTGTGCTCAAGAATACGGTGGCAATCTTCAATTCAATCGGATCGGGCCAAGTTTTTAGCCGACTTCGACCAATGTGCGCTCTATTTCTTCTTCCCTTGCAAGTCTATCGCCACTAGTCACATGCACGCAGTAAGAGTCAAATGTCAAAATTGGTGTGTTGGCAGATCTCCATGGAAATTCCACCTTTCGAGCGCTTTTAACGACCGTTTTCTTATTTTTTGTTCAAATAACTCATGACGCCTTTGATCCACGTTTTGTGCCTTTGAGCTTGTGCTTGAGCCGCGATCGTTGAGCATGTGTTTTTACATTTTACCTCTAGCATCGAGCATTCATTCTGTACGAGTGTGAATCATCTATTCTGCGGATTATTTGTCACTTTGATTGCGTAATCTCCGCCCCGAGCGGTGTTCTCATCTTTCACGTTTCCTTATTGACTTTTTATTACCATTTGCTAATGGCCCATCAGCCAGAAACTGCTTTCTTCTTATCTTCGCACATGACGTGTTCCAATATAAGAAAGCCATTTGTTAAATCATTTGCCCGTAAAACGTGTGTTTGCTTGTCAGCTCTGAAGGATTCCGCCCTATCAATCGGTGTTCAAACATCGCATGTCTCTCGCTGTTGTGCTCGCTCTATTTTGTAATGTTTGACTTGTGACGCAAAAAGTCGTTGAAAAGGCGTAGGAAACCACATATGCATAAGGTCATCGGCTAATGCTTTGTCATGGTGATGATCGGATTCAAACCAAGCTGACTAGTCATATGCTCGCAGTAAGAGCCAGTTTTTAGACTGGTGGGTTGGCTTATCTCCATGGCAAATCCTCATCCCGAATTATTAACGACGGCTATCGTTTTCTTATTCAATGTTTTGCTCGCTACATCTTCACGAGCAATAGCTTCAATAATTCAATAGCGTTGCCTCATTATCAACCAGAATCGTCTGTGACGTGGCTTTTTGGTGCTTTTGGATTGCAAAAAGCTATTACAAGCTTGGAACAAGGTTGCAAAATGATGGATTTTATCCCTTTTGCGTTGTTCTCAGATCCCAAAATCTGCTCAACTCTGCATCGAGTCACTCGATTAGAGTGCTTCACAGCCACATTTTGATTAGTCAACACCCTCATAAAAGTGTCGCAAATAGTGTTCGTCACGGTTAAAAGCGACCGACTCGCTCATCGCTCGCTGTTTCTCCTTTCCTTATCGAATTCTACTGCGTTCTACTGCGTAGGCCATAAACGTTGCTCTACTCATCATCGGCTGGACTTACACTGGCTTTACGGCCTTGTTAGAGTACATCGCGCGCGACCCGCACGAGAATCGCAGCGCGTTTAGAGTACAAATATGTTCCCGCGAGGGATTCGCAGGGCACGCCTTCTTGGGTTTACTGTAAAATTGCTCGCGGCTGCGAATTTTCAAAATTTCACTGCTTTTCTCCTCTGTTTTGGAGCGTTTCGGTCAGATTTTCGATTGTGCTGAATATACGAACGTCATTTTGTGCTGAAAGTGTGTTTGCGAACAATTTTCGAGTTTTTCTTGCGTTTTACAGTTGCAACATGGTCTAACAATAAGACAAGCTGTGAATAGTCAGGAAGGCATGATAATTCGTAAAAACCATGATAATTCCAGAAATAATAAACAAAACCTTCGGCACAATGCGCCGCAAACGTCAAATACCCCGTTTTTATATCAATTTTTGCGGCGCTGACGTGGAAATCATGCTCAGGCAGATACTTTTCGCACTTTCGCGTCCAATCAGACACGATGCAGTTTGCAAACTGTCTGGAGCACGCCATTTCCGCGAGCAGACGGTCGATCAGGTCAGTGTTGCTGCTGCGGTATCTCATTTGTGAGAAATTACGCGTGTACTCTGGTCGCTGATTGCAGCTATTGCAGTTCATATACTCTTTTTTTTCCGCAGCTCAGCTTTTTTAATTTTCCCGATTCATTTTCTGTTCGATCCATGTTCTGTTTGAGGGGAGCGAGACCATTTCTCCATGTTCAAACAAATCTATTTTTTTCGATTTGTTTGCTTCAGTGATTCACGTGATTTACGCAGATGGTATGTCATTTGCGATATCAGCTGCTCTTTCATCGGGTCTTATTTGACTCGAGAGCACATGCCAGCGCATTCGCTTTCTGTTCGCTGATCGGAGTGCTCTGTTCGGTGATGTTGAGCACGCTGGTCTAATCGACTCTTCAAGCTTTGCGTTTTCTTCCCGAGTAGAATAGACCGTGCAAGATGCGTGCTCCGCGCTCAGTCAATCGAAACAAAGACTAAAATTGCTTCAATTTCAGATGCTGCAACCGGCGGTCTTCAGCGATGAACGCGAGGCGATCGAACGCCGCGACAACATCGACTATTCGAAGAAAATTACCTTCGAAATGGCGATGAATAACACAGGTACTGTAGCTACCGCAATCCTCTGTGTTTCTACTGCTTTATGGTTTAGCCGGCCGGCCGGTGCGCGTACTCTCCGATGGCATCTACGATCTCTTCCACCACGGTCACGCGAATCAACTAATGCAGGCAAAGTGCGCTTTTCCCAACGTCTACCTGATCGCCGGCGTGTGTGGCGACGAGGAAACGCATCGCCTGAAGGGGCGGACCGTCTACACCGAGGAAGAGCGTTTCGAGCAGATGAAGCACTGCCGCTACGTAGATGAAGTCTACAAGAACGTTCCGTATGTCGTCACGTGGGACTTTATCCGGGAAATGAAGGTGAGAATTGTTTGTTTTTTCGTCTTTTTGTAGCGTTTGCCTCTTCCAGATTGACTTTATCGCTCATGACAACATTCCCTACGGCGCTCCGGGATCCACCGACCTCTACCAGAAGTTCAGAGACGCAGGAATGTACGTCGAGACGCAGCGCACCACAGGTGAGTGAATGCCACCGTATTCAGCGGCTAAAATTGATATTTTAGGCGTGTCCACAACGGACGTCGTCAGTCGCATCGTGCGCGACTACGACACCTACGTGCGGCGTAACCTCAGCCGCGGTCTTTCGCGACAGGAAATGAACATTGGACTGATTACGGTAGCAGTGATTACTGTAGGTCTCGGTTAATGGACGCTGCGCTCTAGGCGAGTCGCTATCAACTTCAAAACCAATTCGATCACCTCTGGAAGAGAGGCGCGGACTACTGGGAGTGGTGGACGAAGACCGATCAGCAACGTGCGGAAATCGAGGACGTCGACGTGTACGATGACGGAAAGGAGAATCAGCCGATGCCGAGGAGCAACCGGGGATGAAGCAGCAGCATATGACTCGACGAGCCACAGATTATATATCGAATAAATCTATTATATCGTTGTAACTTGATGTGCGGGTGTAGGCGTAGCCAGGAGAAAGGTTCGAACCGTCCAATCATCGATGCCCAGAGCCACCGCACGACCATTCAGTGTTGGCGACTTTCATCAGTGGTCCCGGAGCGAAATAAAAAAAAACGGCGTTTCACTCTTCTGCTCCAGGAAGGAATCGCTGGCTCGTCTCCTCGTATCGCTTGGTAACACTTGCTTGGTTTGCGGTTGAAACATTGAATGATTTTGCGTTATTTTTATTCCACCCGCATTCATTGATTTGGATCGAAGTTTTCAGAAAACGATGTCTTCTGTCCGCTTGGATGTTGATGCGCTGGTCTACGGCTACGTGAAGGAGAAGAACCCGTGCCTTCTAATCGAGATGTTCACAAAGGAGAAGTGCCGCGAGCTGGAGAAGACCGACGTGAGTTTCCTCTCTCTTGGTACGCGCATTGAAGGTCATTCTTGTTGATTTCAGCATCTCTACGATTCTGCTGCCATTCCGATGATGCTTCGTAAATATAGAGAGGTCCAGTCGAAGCCAACTCATCAAAACGGCGACGACGAGCTAAAAGCGGACGAGAAGAAGAGTATTTCAATGCCCGTGATTCTCCGAGAAAGCATCGAGAAACAGATGCGAAGTCAGTTGGAAACATCGAGAAGAAGACTTTCCGAAACAACACCACAAGACTCTAAAGTTCCCCGCGATTCTAAGCCGTCCGATGTGAAGGGAAACCTCTATGACAAGGACAAGATGCATCGGCGCTTCTGTCGTAAGAATTTCCTCCAATTTCGATCTATTTTCACTGTGCTTTCAGGGCTTTCCGATCTGCAAACAAGCGTGAATCTCGTAATGTTCAATTACTTCCTTCTGCGAGGCGATCACAAAGCGCTGAAGGTTCTGTTTGACGATGAACCCGCAAGAACCTTGCAGAAACTAACGAGAACATGGACGTTCCTACGGTTTTGCGATTAACTGCTCATCGGCGGAAGGAGAAGCTCAAATACGAGAACAAAGGGTTCCCTGCAATTTCAATGGTAAACATTTGTTCTATTCCAATCTTTTATTTTTCCAACTCTAGTGCCAGTTGTGTTCGAGACGCATTGTGGGATCCCCTGTTACGTTGATGGATCATATCGGACTTCACGAGGACATTCCGTCGTACTGTTTTGTCGAAGGGTGCGATAAGTATTTCAAGCGGTTGAACGGATTGACGACTCATCTAATCGTTGGTTTTGTTTATTTGTAACCTTTCTTCTTCAAATTTGTTTTAGAGGCAACACCAACTTTCCAGAAAGATTTCTCGCCGGAACAGTATCACAAGCTGCAGTCCATGAGAGTTGCATACCACAAGAAAGCGGCGCTCTGCATGGATAAATACTTCCCTGCGGAGTTGTTCGTTGGGTTTTCGGACAGGAAGACTAAAAACGTAACTGAACTAGAAGATGATAAGTGTTTGCAGTGCGGAGAGATCTTTAAAACGGCCCCATCGCGGCGACAACACGCCAGCATCCATCTGAATCTCTCTTATGTTTGCGTGATTGAGGGGTGTCCGGCAACGACAACCCCTTTGACGTTTACCAAGCATATTTTGGTGAGTTATGTATCTTGACAGAATTTGGCTAACCCTTTCTCTGCTATAGTATCGACATTCAAAGAAGATCGGGCAGCTGAACGTCACGGAGCTCCACCAACACACGCAAAACAAGATTGATTTTAACAGAGTGATGAAGCAGGAGCTTCCAAAGTACTTCCCTCGCAAATCCGGTGTCGATGATGAGTAAATAGAATGTTTTTGTTGTTGATTTTTTTGTTAGTAAATGGCGTTTCGTGTACGTGCTTGCGTGAGGTGGAGACAATCCAGTGGAATCCGATTCAGTCAATTTCATCTGAACGAAGTGGTGCTTACTAGGTATGTATAGGTTAAAGTGAACGCGTACGTGTCAGAGACTGTCAGGGACATGCGCTTGAACTGAGAGTTTGTTGGTTGTTGCTGGCGGCGGAAACAATGAGCTGCCGCAAATGTTCATGTCTATGGTGTCGGTACGTCGATGACGTTTTGACGCAGGGTGCCCGGTGGCAGCGAATGCCGATCGCTGTGATACGAAAGTAGCGGGAGCTCACGCGTGTTTTATTTGACTCGAGAGCATCACGCCAGCGCATTCGCTTTCTGTGACGCTGATCGGAGTGTTCTGAACGGTGATCTTGAAAAAGTCAAATTGATGCTGGTCTAATCTATTATTCCAGCGTTGCGTTTTATTCCAGAGTAGACCGTGCAATATGCGTGCTCCGCTCTAAATCAATCGAAACAAAGTCTAAAATTGCTTCAATTTCAGATGCTGCAACCGGCGGTCTTCAGCGATGAACGCGAGGCGATCGAGCGCCGGGAGAAGATCGACTATTCGAAGAAAATTACCTTCGAAATGGCGATGAATAACACAGGTACTTTATCCTTTGAAGCTCACACTTTGCTTCCCTTGCAAATGACAATCAATGTGTGACAATCACTCGTGTTCCAACTGCTCTCATCGAACGTCATTCGCTGCGAAATGACCGAAAACAACGTCGCTCCCTTCCGACCTTCAGCCGAAGACCGAATTCTCCTTGAAGCGGGCAAGAAGCTCACAAGAAACCTCGAAGCGGCGATCGGCGAGCCTATAAACGTCATCTTGTATGTTTCATTGTTTATTTCAATTCTCCCCATGATCCAACGACTCATCGCGCTGCAAATTCCCGGCTTCCGTTTTGGTCAAATGTTTGAAGTTTTGTTCATGCAGGCCGTCATGTCGGCTGTCTTTGACTTTCACAAACTAAAGACTCCGACCGGCACTAAAATTGGTCCTTGCGTGACTAGACTGGCCATCGGGTCTGTTATTGGAGTGATTCTACAGATCCTCTTGCCTGACTCAAGCCCTGTTGTGTGGTGACCGCGAATGGTCATACCAGGTGTCGGGTCCCAGCACGATCACCCTGAGGTGATGCTCCGCCTGAGTATCATTAGGCCGCTGTCGATTGGCGTGCAGCTAATCGACCTGTGTTTCGTAATACCTGATTGTTTATTGTTATTGTTTGTTACGTGATTTACGTGTTGTAAATACAAGGTTTAATTACCCAAGTTTGAGGTCTCCTCGTTCGTCCCACACTAGAGCGACTGATAACCCGCACGGACACATCAAGTGGCGATCAGTGATTTTGAAGAACTCCGCAGGACCAGTAGACTCGTGTGGGTGGTATCGAAATTGCCACAACGAGCGGAAGCCGAGATCAGCAATTGGGTGACCGGAGAAGACAGACTCTCCGAAGATGACCGATGTGAAGGTAGCCGATCTGTTGAAAGCGCTCGCGTCGCAGAAGGAGCAGATTGACAAGCTTCTGGATGCAGCAACTGGTGGAAGGATTGCGGCAGCGCCGAAGACAGCAGCTTTGGACGAACTGGCGAGATCGATGACTGTATTTCGATATGATGCCTACGCGGATGCAACCTTCGCTCGATGGTACACGCGATATCGAAGCACGTTTCTGGAGGACGCCAAGTCGTTGGACGCTGCTGCGAAGACCCGACTCTTACTTCGAATGTTAGATGAACAGGCGTTCGAAAGGTACATCAGTGCCATCTTGCCGAAAACGCCGGAAGACTTGGATTTTCAAGAAACCGTGGACCAACTGACTGTGATGTTTGCTCCAGTACAGTCGAAGTTCAACATTCGTTTCAATTGCCTGCAGATAGCAATGTAGCCTGGTGAAACCATCGATGACTATGTCTACAGGGTCAATCGAGAAGTCGAGCGTTTCGAGGTCAAGAAGATCGAGACCGAAGAATTCAAGTGTCTCATGATGGTCAGTGGGTTGAAGGCGCTTGGGATGAAGGACCTACGCATGGCTCTCCTATCGAGGATTGAGAAGGATCCCACAACAACGCTTCAACAGCTGCTGAATGAAAGCCGTCGGATGCAGAACTTGAAGGCCGACAACAAACTGGTAGAAGGTGCCTCGCAGGCGATCGAGATCTACTCGCTGCGGAAGAATGAAACCAGTAAGCCGACTCGTGAAGCGCAGTCGCAACGTCAGCCATGGAGAAAGCAGCAGAAGGACAGATCGTCGCGAAATGGATCGGACGACGAAGATGAGCTGCAGTGCTGGAATTGCTTGGGACCGCACAAGGCCAAGAATTGCACAAGAAGGCAGATGGAGTGCTTCGGATGTGGTCAACTGGGACACAGAAAGCAGTTCTGCCGAGAAGCCCGAACGCAAAGACCGATGGTAGGCTCTTTGGCGACAAATCGATACGGAAATCGATCAAGAAACCGATGCTACGCGGAATTGGAGGTCAATGGACGACCTACGAAGCTGTTGGTTGACACAGGTGCAGACCTGACCGTGATCACGAAGAAAATTGGCAGAAGTTGGGATCACCAAAGCTTCAAGGCGGAGTGAAAGCAGCTGATGGCGTTAATGGATCACCCATCATGATGAAAGGCTCATTCACGTGCTCGTTCCGGCAAAGCAGTCGAAAAGAAGTGCATCATGGAAGATGTCACGTTCTTGCGTCAGACAACGGTCTGGACGTTGTTGGAAATGGATGGTTAGCCACGCTTGGCTACATGGACCAATTGAAAAGCCGACTCAACGGGAAGTCGCAAGCGGATCAGCAGCGAGTCAAGAAGATCGGCAGAAGGAAGCTCAAGCTTAGCAGGGAGGGGAATGGTAATGGATTACCTCAGACCGGAACTAAGTCCTTGCCGAAGCAGTATCGACCAGCTGATGGAAGCCGCAGGAAAGAACACGCGCAAGTGCCGAAGAAAGCTGGAACGTGGAACCGTCAGCTTAGCAACCTGACTCGTACAGAAGACACCAGCTCGGACAAGCCGCTCAGGATAATACGGATTTGAAGTCGTCGATCGAGGAAGATCGCAAGGAACGTTCAAATGAAGCCGCAAAGCTGAAGACGCGAAATGAAGTGCTCCAGCGAAAAAGCGAAGCAGTGTCGCAGGAAGTAAGCGAACTGAAGATCAAGGAAAAGCGGAACTTGAAGAAGATCGTGGTTAATGGAAGTAAGCCTCGTCAGACTAGGAAGTCGAAGTCGCGAGCAGACCAACCCGAAGACAAGTTACGAGTGAACACGAAGTTTACGTCGCCGACTAGCAAGGAAAAGAAGACCGGGCCGCAGTTGAGCTCCATTAGGATGATGGAAGACCAGATCCTGGAAGAACGCGAGGAGTTGTTCGATGGACTCTGGAGGACTCTGCGCGCAGGCCGACAAGATGGCGAAGCAGCCAACCGGAAAGGTTCAGCTTAGCAACCTGACCTCGAATGGAAACGATGGCGAAAAGGCAGTATACGAAGATTGTATGGATACTGGCCAGAAATGGAAACGAGTGGCATTTTGAATATCACGATCTAGAGTTCTACTTGCCCTTGTCCTAGTG
Source organism: Steinernema feltiae (assembly GCA_007213375.1). NCBI lineage: Eukaryota > Metazoa > Nematoda > Chromadorea > Rhabditida > Steinernematidae > Steinernema > Steinernema feltiae. The sequence goes on along the minus strand of MQUG01002130.1, from coordinate 4,774 downwards.
CTAAGCGCTGTTTAGAGGCAATCTAGTTTGTTAATCGCCAGTGAAAGTCGCGGTATTTAAATAACGACGACGATTTTGCGTTCGATTGACCGACGACCGTGGATGACCATGATACAAAGTTTGTAGTTTGACCTTTCTGTAGTTACTCGCTTTTCAAAGTCAAAGCGTTATCGTTATCAGCGCCAAAATCTATTCTCTTTTGACCATTCTCAACAGCTGTTGCTGTTGCCAAATCAATCCATCTTCAGGCCAACTTCCTCTGATTTGATTGCCTCACCGTCTACGATAAGAACTCGAATTTCGCCTTTGCTTATTGCGCTAAGCAAACTACAATTCTCTAGCGTGACCGCTCTGTGCTCATCGCGTGTTTCTGAAGTTCGCAAAGATGATCCACCACCGTGTTAAAAACACCTTGCCCGAGTCGGCGGACCAAATCGATTCTTGTACGCTGTAGTCTCCTCTCTTATAAAAGGGCGACAATTTGAGTCGAATTAATCGTCAGTCAACATGTTGCCACACTTTGTGGTTTTTCTCGTCTCCGTTTACGCGCTCCTCGCGTTCTTCCAGCGTCTTCGCTCCAAAAATCTCCCACCCGGCCCAGCGCCATGGCCTATGCTTGGCAATCTGCCCGATTTCTTCCTCAATTCGTACAAAGGCCGCACGGCAGTCGAGCTGCTAACCGAATGGAAGAACAAGTACGGTAGCGTCTACACTTTGTGGCTTGGTCCGATGCCGACGGTCAACGTGTGCGACTACAAAACCGCAATAGACGCGTTTGTGAAGACTGGCGACGCGCACACAGGACGATTCCAGTCACTCATTAGTGAACTAATCCGCGGCCCAAACGGAGTCCTCTTCTCCGAGGGTGCGCTGTGGCAGGAGCAGCGGCGCTTCACGCTGCACGTCCTGAGGAATTTCGGTCTCGGCAGGAATCTCATGCAGACGAGGATTCTCGATGAGGTCGAGTTCTGCTGCGCTATTTTGGAGCGAAAATTCAAGGAAAGCGGAAAAAAAAAGTTGACTTTTAGTCCAGCGAAGCTTTTTGACCCGATGGTCGGGTCGATTATCAATCAGATTCTGGCAGGATTCCGTTTTGATGAGGTAACGTTTAGTTCGAGTTTAACGTTAACCAAAAACGTGTACACACCGTATAGAATTTGAAAAAAATTAAGGTTCGACCGGCATCAAACCTATGACCTTTGAGTTACAGCTCCGGACGTTAGCCACTCGGCCAAGTGCACCCCAAAATACAAGCCCTCTATTTCACATGTACTTCAAAATTTGAAAACAAGTGTTTCTGTATTTTCCAGCTTTTTTATCGCTTTGATCGATTGCCACACCACACACGACCGGTTTTGCATGTTGGCGATGTGGCGCAATTGAGACAATCCCAGCATGATCATCGTCAAATTAGCCTCAAAATTTCACTCTCATCCATCTCCTACAATCGTTAAATTTCACTTTTCAGACTAACATGGACAAATTCTACGAGCTCAAACATTCGCTCGACTACGCTCTAGGCGAAACTACGGTAATGGACTCCGCTCTCCTCACCAAAACCACCATAAATCTGCCATTTTTCAAACAGCGCTTTGAAACGCTAAGCGCTCCGTCCAAGAAGATTCTTGGGCTTTTGCGAATCATCCTGGCAAAGAGGTAAACAAACGATTAGTTGAATGCGTCGCTCTGGGCAAACAGGTCGTCGTGTACTTTCTGTTTTTCTCTCTTTTCTGGTAAAAACACAAAAATTGCAGGAAGGAACAAATTGCCGACGGATCCTACTTGCTGGACGAGAATCAGCCGAACGACTACATTGACGCCTACTTGTCGGAGATTGAAAAACGCGCGAAAAACAACGAAGACATGGGCTTCTTTTCAGAAGAGGGTCTTCTCGTCAATCTGCTCGATTTGTGGATTGCCGGAATGGAAACGACGATCCTCACTCTGTGCTGGGCGATGATTCACATCCTAAACAACCCTGATGTGCAGGAGAAATGCCGCAAAGAGATCGTCGCGTGCACAGGAGGAAATCGCGATGTGGAGCTGGCCGACAAGAAGGAGCTTCCCTACTTGGGCGCGACGATTACCGAAGTGCAGCGTCATGCAAGCATTTTGAACTTTAATTTGTGGCACAAAACGACCGTAAAGACGTTGGTCGGTGACTATATGATCCCCGAGGGGGTGACCATCGCTCCGCAGATTAGCGTCATCATGAGCAACGAGGACGAATTCAAGGATCCTTTCAAGGTAGGCCGCTCTAATAAAGGATCCTCCTTTCCTAAAATAACCGTTCAGTTCAATCCAGATCGCTTTCTGGGTGGAAAATTGGATCAACAAGTTATTCCTTTTAGCATCGGGAAGCGCTCTTGTTTGGGAGAAAGTCTGGCTAGAGCCGAGCTGTTTTTGGTAAGCTAAAACGCCGGATCAAATGTATAAAATCCATTTCTAGATCCTCGGAAATTTGCTTCAAAAATACAAAATCTCTGTCCCTGATGGCCAAGAGCCGCCGTCAACAAAGCCGCTGACTCCATTTGGCACAATGCACAGAACAAGACCGTTCAAAGCCGATTTTGAGAAGCTACAGCTTGATGAATAGTATAAAATAGAGTGTAAAAAGTGTATTTTACCGTAATAAAACGAAGATTTCACCAATTTAACAGATCATCTCAACTATGGCGAGATGGCCGAGCGGTCTAAGGCGCTGGTTTAAGGCACCAGTCTCTTCGGAGGCGTGGGTTCGAATCCCACTCTCGTCAAACCATTTTTGTCAGCGACGCTATAAAGAAAGCACAGGAAGTCTTTTAAATTTATTTGATAAATTGGGAGTTTTGCTAAATATATCTTATCGCACTTATTGCGATCGAGTTTATCGCATTCGCGTTACATTACTTGCAATGAAAAAAACAACAATGCAAATCAGGGTAGCGTTATAGAAGTCGGGTACTGTAGAATCGATAATTCTTGAGGGAAGCAATGCTTCTAAATTCCTCCCACCGATCGTCATTCGCTGAAAATGACCACCGCCGACGACGTCGCTCCCTGCAAACCTTTCGCTGAAGACCGCGAAACGGGAGACAAACCCACATCGGCAAACCCACAAACCTACGAAGCCAAGATGACCACCAAACCGGAAGAATCCCTAGAGAGAAAAATGAGAGCCTGAATGCAACCGTGTGTCCTCATACCTTGCAGCCTTCACAGGTGTGCACGCCATAGTGGATTCCGGACGACTTGTCGCCGCAAACACTGCAAGGAATAAGCTCGTTTTGGGTGAGAGCTGAAATAATGAATTATTAGGAGGTAAGAGCTGTGTGGCCTGAGGGCGGAGGTAGATGAGGCAGCAGCTGGCAGAGTAGAAGCGGCGTCGTTGGGTCAACGTTAGGAGGGTCAAGGGGTGATCGGGACCCAGAAACCTGGTTTAGTGGCCTGCTTACCTTTCATCTCTCCTTGTTCGGAACGTCGCTGCTACGAGGCCAAGGGCGCGGCGGCGCGGTTTGCGGAATCAGCGCGCGTTTGACACACTGACACTGTTCTACGCTCTGCAACCCAAGGGGATATCTATAAAATGCCTTCGGTGGGCGCGGACGTTGCCGAGCGAGTCGGGGAGATATGGTCGTGGCCGTCGTGGGCGCGCGACTGTCACCGTCCACCTCCCCCCTTCAGCGGGAGTTCGTTCTCGTTGGTGGTCGCGCGCGCATGCGCGAGTCATCGCCCGACGGCGACGGAGAAGTTGACGACGACGACGGCGATCTGTAAATTGCTGCAGAGCGCGCGGGCGCGGCAAACGCATGACACGGAGAAGGGGTTCGTCGAGAGTTCGCGCGCTCGCGGCGAGCACACAGTTATGAAGAATTGCATTTCAAATTCACACGCAGCCGCACCGGGAGGTGATGGATGCCCCAGACAGACGATAAGGAGGAGATTGATCTTAGAAGACCGTAATTTGTGTTTACACGCACGGGTGATTGCAAAGTTGCACACCGCGGAAGAAGGAAGTCGTAGGCGAGCAAAAACGGATTCAAATGTAAAACTCAACTTGTTTATTATCGTCGTGTGTTTGTTGGCTTTAAGAGCTCCTGGAAACGTGCTAGTTCTCACGTGCAGTCATCTTGGTGAATCACACGCCAACTACAAACAACCCTCAGTTATGTGCCGTAGAACACGCAAAGCTGGTTGTAAAGTGTCATTTGTCGTTTAGAGCGCAAAGTTCTGACCTTGGACAATCGCCGCGCACCACAATAAACAATACGCGCAAAGTTACTCGCAACTCTGAAATTGTAGAGGCGGCCTTGGGGGACTAAATGTCTTTTGAGGCGGATAACAAGGAACTAAGCTGGGAAAGAGAAGAGGATCGCATTCTTCAGATCTTCTCGGCGCGTCCGACAATTGATTACCTGAGATCGTTATCACAAGGCGCTGCTGCCGCGCCCGATAAGCAGTGCCGTGGCAGGAGCTCCGAACGACCTTGGCCTTGAGATGGGTACGCGTATACTTGTTTTAGGTGTTTTGAGACGCTGAACGAGTTGGAAGTTGGAAAAAAGTTCTTTTGAGGGTTTGGAAACGGTTCTTTATGTATTTAAATCCAAGTTTTTGCATTATTGTCATTTATAGCGGATTTTACAGAAAAGGGTTGGGTACAACTCACCCAAGACAACTCACCCAGGGACAACTCACCCCAGAACATCTCACCCCACCCCAACTCATCCCAAGACAAGTCACCCAGACTCAACTCACCCCATGGACAACTCATCCCAAGCACAGCTCATCCCCAAGA
>MQUG01002128.1:0-14054 GCA_007213375.1 Steinernema feltiae | reverse complement strand
CTCTCCTCTCCTCTCCGAGAAACTTTGCAAAAAGACCATTTTTGCGTTGTGGCATTTCGGCCTTCATGTGTAAAGAGTATGTCATTCACTAACTTGATATTTTTGCGGGTTCTTCGATGACCGTTTCTATTGGTCTTCTCCTCAGATGTGTAGTTGGCAAGAAAGAAAATTTACGAATTCCCTTTTTCCTGTAATTTTCAGGTATTTATACCGTTCATTCCTGTGCGTTTGACAATGGAATCATTAGTATCAAAACGTTTGCTGTTTGGCTTCAACAGTAGGCCCGGCTTTTCTGGTTCAGGTAGTTTTTTTTTGTAATAGTAACCATTGGACGTATTGTCCTTCACTGATAATATTGATAATCGAGCGTTTAGTGTCAACTTCGGTCCCCGAATCTGTGTACACAAATCTTAGCCAACGTTTATTGTAAGTCATACTCGAACATATAATTATGCGCAATTCTCTTGAAATGTCTTTTGGGTTTTTATTCATTTTTGAGCAGTTTGTTAAGAAGCAAACTATTTTTACTTCAAATTAAATCTTAGCTGTTAAATGCTTAACACTACAGTTATTTTTAATAACGTGTTAAATTTCTTTTTAGGCTCAACGTTGATCTCGTAAAGGAGATGAGTGCAAAGCAACCGCCAATTTTTGTGGTAAACCGCACTCGAACATACATGGCATGCGGTGCTACTCAAGCGAACGCCAGGCCGCGTCACACTTCTCGCCGCACCACACGTCGCTATAAGTTTTAAATGGTGTGAGAAAAACCTTATCACAACCGTGAAACATCAGCGTTATGGTGACACAGCTATTTGCTTTTGTTGTTCATTCGGTCATTGTTGTTTTCTGCGCTTTTTAACAAACAACTGCATAATTCATTGCAACAAGAGAATTTTTTGACGGTTGCATTTGCGGATTGTTCTGCTACTATCTTCAGTTGTTTTGTACTTGTATGTAGCAGTCAATTTTAAGCGGTTTTTTTGATGTACTTGATGATGTATTTTTGATTAGCATTCGTCCTGTTTCAAGTTTGAATTTTCTTCTTTAAGACAATTAAATCAACTTAAACAATCAGGATTTAGGCAAACCCTATAAAATAAATAGTTATTGCTTAGGCGCAGGCGTGGCCGGCTGGGCCTATTGGGATTAGGTCATTGGCAGACTAATGGCGCCTTTCCATTCTTCTTCATGTTTGAAATGTTTTGTTTTAGAATTAATTGAGTCTTCACTTTGAGAAACTTTAAAGTGTTAGGTTAATTTACTATTTTTGCGCATACAACGCATATGTTTATTATATTTTTGCTTCCAGCCTTACTTTCCGCCCGAGACTTCCATGAGGAATGGACAATTTGTGCAAACCCTTCGAAATGCACATGTAGTTTTAGTTTCTTCTGACAGTGCAACTTTTGGTTTACATTTCGTCCGATTTTCTTTATTCGATTCATTTTGCCACTAGCTTCTTCTCCGTTCGAGCTGTTGTGCAAAGTGAATCATGACTAATTTTCAAAATTTCGAAAAATTTTACATTTTTGTATTGGATGTACAGTATGTATTACATTACTCAAACATTGGTTGAATATTAGCTTTTTCGTTCACTAGTGTTTAAACTAAATAAATTGCATTCTCAAAGCGAAACATTCTATCTGGGGGAAAATTGCACCTGGTTATTGCTAACTCTTTTATTGTTGCAATGTTGCACGTTGTTTGAACAACATTTGTAAACAAGCCTAATTACCGTTGCTGTTTAAATGAAGCTTGATGCAAACGTTTTCAGATTTTCGACAACTTTCACTTTTCGGAGTTTGAGCTCTCCACGCCCATTTGCGGAGAGTCTGCGACGGCGAATGTACCTTCTTTGATTATTGATTTTTGCTATGGCTCCCTGTGAAGTGATTATGCTCACTACGAAGCCTGGTAATCTACAAAATCAAACATATATTTTCATCATTATCCATTGTGTTGGCACAGTTTTGAATTATTTTTAAATCCAAACAATAAAAACATTTTTGAAACAATATTGGTATTGAAGGTATTCATCAACTCAGCCAACTCCATTTTAATGGCTGCAGTGTTTACCAAACCTCAGGAAGAGCAGCACAGTTATTTCTGATCATACTTTTTGAGAAGCGCTGCAAAATCGTGCCAAATTGAGGGAGCTGACCTAGTTTATTGCACTATTTCTACAAAATATTGCTGCTCACTTGACAAAACAAATGGAAGACAAAACACTGCAATTTTATAACTAAAATATGGGCTGAGACAGAAGTCTTATTTTTTGTTAATATCATCAATCTACAATTTGTTAGCAAATTTAGCGCTAAAACAAATACGAGTACAACAACATGTCTTTGCATTTTTAATTGTCTAATTGTTTTTTTTATAACAAGCCCGAAATACAGTGCTATTGAAAAGCTTGTGGAGACTATTTTAAGTCACAAAAAACTAGTTTACAGAGTGGTAGTAGAGTGGTAATTTGTTTATTTTTCCTCGTTTTTAATTCGCAGATACAGTAGTTTCGAACAAACTAAAAAAATAAATTTATTGAAAATTTTATTAAAATTTTAATAAAATTTTTATTTTTAATTATTTTTTTAAATTTGTTTTTCTGTCTGTACATAAAGCATCCACGACGTGAGTTGAAGGATTAAATCCATGAAATCAATTTTGGAAGCCGACAAATGGAAGCCAACTGCATTTTTATAGCTGAGAAAGGATGGAATGGAGTTTTTTGCAAATCAATGTGAACATGAACACATTTTAATGTCGTGTTCGTTTGTTCTTTTAGCTCAATACTTTGGCTTTGTGACGATTTAAAAACAAATTGCAGCACTCATTTTCAGATGTCTATTTTTTGAATAACAGAATCAGCGAAATACAATTTTAATTCACAAGATAGTTGCGGGACAATTTTCTTCCTTTTTTTCGCTTTTGTTTGGCAGATACGGTAGTAAACAACTAATTGAAATTTTGAAGAAACGAAAAATAAGAAAGAAAAATTTATTAAAATTTTTTAAATTTTAATAATTTTCTTTTATTTGTTTTTGTTTTTTTTGTCTTTAGAAAGAAATCATTCCTTGTGGTCTTTTAAGTCCTCTGTGGTCTGTATTTGACCAAAGTAGAAAACGAAGTAGTCATGCATTTTCACTGTAACGCATACTGACTAAATTGAAAATGTAGTGAAATTGAAGTGAATATGCCTGAAGGGACAATTTTATTTAACTGTCTCAGCATTTATGAACCAAACAAACCTACAAAAGAATAATTGTTTGAAGCCTTGGCTGCACACGGCATGAGGTAAGACCGTACACCTTTGCTCAGCGCTGATTTTTGCCGCACACAAGACAACAATGATTGTACTAAAAAATTTATTAAAATTTTTATTTTTATTTTTGTTTAATTTTAATTTTAATTTAATATTAATTGGAAACATTTTAATAATTTTCTTTTATTGTTTATTGTCTGTGTTATTCCGGACGCACAACGGCTGCTAGCCTGCCGAGTTCGAGTCCCTCCGAGTCTCCGTCCCAGAGTTTTTGCCCCTGTTCGTTATGTTTCGTTATGAGAGAGAGCTTTATTGAACGAAACGGTTGCACATGGCCAGCGATCTTGCCGCAATGTTCTGCCTCTGGGGCGTCAGACGGATCATCTGCGCTCTGTTCAATCAATCCCCGGCTGACAAGGTTTGATTAACGATAATGGACGCCTTTTCTCACCTCAATCCGACGCGCGCACGCGATGTGTGATTGCATTGCGTTCCTCCTATAAAAGAACGAAATCGCAATTAATTCAACGCCGTTCTCCTCCCACCATGGACTGGGTGCCTCTGTTCTTCATCGACGCCGTCTGTCATCAACTGAAACGCGAGGCGTTCAAGCATGTCAGTCAACTCTCCGGTGAGTGGTTAGTATTTGGCTTCGAACACGAGTTCAAGCGACGCGAGTTTGTATTCTCCTGTGATGTAGATGACAAGACAGGCACCTACTGCATTGCAGATAATATGAAGGACACTTTCCCTAGACTGACGGCCGCGGATTTCAATATCGAATTTGACAGAATCACGTCTGTCGTTTTAGGAACCCTAGATGAGCCAGTCGGCCAGCGAGCTGCAAGCTGCGCTGCCACATAAAACGATTTGACATGGCATTTTTTTGCAACGACTCAATGATCGCTTGACTCACATGACATGAGGTAAGACCGTAGAGCTCTTCACATTTTGGCCGACAAAAATGATTGTATTGAAAAATTCATTAAAATTTTAATAAAATAACTTTTAAATGTTTTATAATTTTTTTAAATACTGTTAAGTCTATATTTGACTAAATTAGAAAGTGAAATATAAATAGAAAAGTCCGCAGTTTGTCGCTCTCGGGTACAAATCAAGGCAACTCACCTCGCTCTCGCTCCAAAGGAATCTTCAATTCTTTTCTGAATTTATTTTTCTGGAACTATTTTAAGTAACTTTGATTTAATTCAATAGGCCGACGAGTGCAGTTTGAGACGACCACATTAATGTTTTGGCGGTCCTTTCGCGTACATTCTTAACCTAACTCAAGTTGACAAAATTCAAATATTCAAACCATTAAACATAAACGCTGAAGCGCGCGCAATCGCGCCTCTATTTAAATTGTAATGTGGTTGATTTTGAATACTGAACTGGAGCGCGCGCAAATTCAAGCACATCACGATGATTTTCATTTTCGCACTTACCAACAGATCTAATTTCCATTTCATTCCACTTTGATCCGTTACTACACTTTGCTTCTTGCCAACAAACAACCGCTTCATTGCATAATGAGACACCTGACATCTATCCTCATTGCAACGTTTGAAAGACGCGCGCGCAGTGGCTCATTGGCAGTGCGTTTGTCTGTTGTGCGCGGTGTCTGAGTTCGATGCCGGTGGCGTCGTCTCTTTTGTGTGTTTCTGAACGACCGGTCGTTTCAACGTCTCGAATGACTCCGGTGCGGACAGAAAAACACACACACACACACACACAAACATACCGTTAGTTTGCGCTTTATTATAGAGGGGGATTAAACATATTTTTTGTCTGCTTTTTGATTTTTTTTATGTTTTAGGCTTAAAGTTAACCGCTTAGCAGAACGTGTTGCTTAAGGAAAAACGAAATGTAAGATTGAAATTAAGCTTTTTGTAATAATAACCGTTCGACTTTGTCTTTATTTCATACTTTTATACATTTGTTACACGCAGTTTCATGGTCTAGTTTGTAACTATTGCTAAATCGGTCGCGATCTTTTGGAATTCGGAATTGAGCACCTTGCTTTTTTTTTGCTTTCTGCAAATCAAAAGACGTCCGGCTTGCGAAGGACTTCTTAAAAGTGCGGTCTGAGTGCGTTTAACATAAAGAACGGTGAAATCAACCTATAAACAAGTCTTAAAATTAATTTTATTCATTAAAAAATATCGTTCTGTTAGATGGCGCTTACAGAATTTTCATAGGACAACTCAGTCTTGAGATAGCAAGAGTTAACGGGGATCCTACATTTCCTAGAAATTCACTTGTCTTGGCGCTTTTTGATTGCGGTTGGATATGCGTTGTACGGTAGCACTTTGACCGTTCATTACCGAAAACGGCCATTTTCGGCCGTTTCGAGTGATTCTGATGGCATGAGAGTTTGTCGCGACCTCGAATTGGTCTGGAATGGCCATGGAAACACACGTTTGTGGCTGAATAGCCGAGAAACGATGAAAAATCGATTTGTGAACGGCTAAGTCCACGATTGGTCAGCGAATGACCATTTTTTGCCTTTTTTCGACCAAATGGCCACAAACCTGTGATTCCATGGCCATTCTAGACCAATTCGAGGTCGCGAGGAACGCTCATGCCATCAGAATTACTCGAAACGGCCGAAAATGGCCGTTTTCGGCAAATCCAATTGCATTCAAATCGCGCCAAGACCAGTGAATTTCTAGGAAATGTAGGATCCCCGTTAACTCTTGCTATCTCAAGACTGAGTTGTCCTATGAAAATTCTGTAAGCGCCATCTTGATGGAGAGGGTCGATTTAGTGGGGGTACACGAAATTTCAGAAAAATCTGAGACTTTTTGGAACGATGTCAGTGTCCCTTTAAATAGGCTTTGTAAGCACTTTGAGTCAGCAAACCCAATGTGTTCTTAATTAAAAATTTGTTGAAAAGCACAAACGTGCTACAATGTTCTTCAACCCTTCAAGTTTTGATTTTTGGACATAATGAAATTCTGCCGGGACAATAAAACTCTATTTTCGGTTACTTTTTCCCGTTCGTCCACGTCTCTGCAAAAACTTCTTTTGGAAGGAGTATAAACAAAACTAGCATTTTTGCCTCCGTTTCCTCCTCATATTCAATGGCACTTTGAGTCATCAAACCCAATTTATCTAGATATTCAATGTGATCTTAATCAAAAAATTTGTTATTTCCGCAAATTGTTCTTATAGATTGTTCTCTCAAGGAGCTCTCTAAACTAAAACTTATTTATAATACATTTTGTCTGTTTAACAAGAACTGCTAACATTTAATACCTATTTGTTGCACTTAACACACAGCAAAGGAACACAGATAGTGGGAAACTCTTTCTACTAGTTTATAATCAGATTTCTACCTACATTTTTACTCTTAATGGATTGTATGACTAACAGTTTCCTAACGATTACCAATGTTTTCGCAGGAAGTCTTAGTAATTATATCAATTTTTAAATTTATTTTTGAGAGCTTGTGATCTTAAAAAAAAGAGAGACATTTCGGTTTTATGGCCAAATTGCAGGATCACACTTTTCTTTTAATTTTTAAAAACGCCCTAGGTCAAATCTCCTCAATCTAAATAAACAACAATTTAAAACAATTCCTTTAAGCGCTCTTTTGTAGTAGTATCCGTTTTACTAGCACTCGCGACAGACTGCAATAGCATAAGGTTCTTAAAACCTAGAATCAGAGGAAATTCTTAATATGTAGACTACTTTGCCACACCTCAGCACCGGGTCGGTGTTGTTAAGAAGTAAATCAATCATTATTTTTGCTGGGCGGCTTCGTAATTAAGAGCTATTTTCTATTTTACCCTTCGATTGACAGAAAAATGTGATATTTTATCAATTCTGGTTTTTGGATGAAGATTTAAGAACAACACTAAAGCCACGATGAGAAAATTGCATTTTTGTGAGATTCTATTTTGTCCGTTTTGAGCTATCTGACCAACTGGACTAATAGAAGAAGTTTCTTTTTTTCTTGTATCATTTTTTTGGACAAATACAGTCGAGCTTTGCGATGCGAAAGAACTTTCGATCTATGATGTAGACGAGCAAAACTTTCTACTTGTTTTCCACCTGCACAGCTCTATCTCTTGGAAAACTTTAAGGAAAATTGTGTTCTGTTACAACATCTCGTAAAGTGAGCATTGCAATTAAACGTACAGTTAATCTTTTTTTCTGTGCTCTAATCTTTCGCACTAAAACTGTTGATTACTCAAATTTTACTCGTTTTGACAAGGTTAGCTTGATTTTAATTTTATTTTTGGAGACTTTTCCCGCTCCTTATTTTTCTTATATTTCCTTATCCTTATATATCCTTATATTTCTATCCTAACCACGTTTGTTTTGCAACTCTATTACTATTTAAGTCCAAGTTTGTCCTAAATATTAAGGCCACTTTGGACAATGATCCGCAAGTAATTCTACAGTGAGCACTGCAATGAAACGGATTATTTTTTGCGCACAGCATTTGTGCTCTGACCTTTAGCACTGTACTGAAGAGCCATAAGAGCATTGTTTTAATCGGAGTGTAGGTTCAGTCCTATTAGTTTAAAGCTCTTTTTGTAAGTCGTAGTTGAATTTATTGATGCCAATTAAACTGCGATCGGAAAGTGGTTGAGTAAATCAATGCATCTGCGTTGCTAAAACAAACTTCCACCTCAATTGTAATTATAGCATTGTAATCAATTGTAACGGCTCAGATATAGCATAAATGAAGAATACAGCACCTCCATCCGTTTGCATTAACGTTTGACGCGCTCGTTCGTCAAACAAAAGTCTTACCCTTACCACTCATTTGGTTACAATGGTTATTTATTTGCTTTTTTGTTCAACTCTATTCCATTTCCATCAATAACGAAAACTCTGTGCAGCACCTGCATAACTAATCAAGCGTCTATCGGACAAAAAGGAAGAAAAATAAATTATTTTTTGGAGAAATCTTGGAGAAATATCCAAAATAGCCGTAGTTAATTCTCACTACTCGTAGCGTCAACACGTTTGTTCTTTAGCGTTGTTTTGCATTTCTCGATAAATTTTATTTTTTGAAGTTTTCAAGGGATGAATGCACTGTTAATATACAAAGTTTTGACATATGTCATAATACCCGTATCAAGTCATTTGTGTTAATTTTGTTAATTAGATAGCAACTTTAGGATTATAAAAAACTAATTTTTGCTTTCGTTCATCTGTTTCGACCTTTTTGTAAGGTGAATGAATGAAGTCTTGCAAAAGTAAAGGCACTATATGAAGCCCGAATCAAGTCATTTGGTTTTTGTTGCTTCATTTGAACTTCATTTGAAAAATCTAATTTTTTGCGAAGGCCATTAAGTTCTAATGTTTTCGCAACAAAGCTTTTTCTTGGTTCAGTTTTTATAATTAACACTCAATAAGCGTTGACAAGGCCCAATTATCTGCGTAAAAAGCACTGATAATCATTTTTTTAATATTTTAGCCCAGTGCTAAACAACATTTTTAAAAGTCAGTGCTTTCACGTGATTGACGTTTCATTGGCGACAAGCGCTCTCATAGCATTTTTGCAACCAATTTCTGGAAAGCTCCTAATGCAGTTGGGCTGTTGGAGAATAAGCAACGGTTTTTTTTTGAAAATGTCGTAAAAACACAAACAATTTCCAATTTTGTTCAAATCGACTTGTTTTGCGCAGTTTTTTGGAAGCGATTCTTTTTTTAAATCATTTCAAGCATTTGTGGTCTAACATTATACCACATTGTTCTGGTTTTTAGGCAGAAATGAATTCTTGTAAAGCAAAAGTTCAGAAAAGAGGTTTCTAGTCTACAGTTTGCTCCGACTCCCGTGGAACATTACATTTGGAGTATAGAAGAAATAAAATGTGGATTTTTAATGTTGTTCAACGCCAATGTGCTCATTCAAGAATTGTTCGATGGAAAAATTGCATTTTTGTGTGAAGATTTCGTTGTTGAGATTGCAACTTTGATGCAATGTGCTGAATTTGTGAAGGGAAACTTTTCACTTGGAAATGCGATCACTTTCACAATTACTTATAGATTTCTACATTGTCTGTCTAAAATTGGGCCGATTTGCGTGTCACATTAATTTTCCACCATTAGTTATAGAGTTTTATCTAGTGTAGTATGCAGTGTTTTATATTTGCGCCAAATCCCGTGGAACATGCAAAGCAAATGACAAATACAATGAAAGCTGATTGAAAACAGCATTCTTCAGCCTTTTGCTTGGCACTGTTAACAAAAAAAACAAATTTTTGGGCACTTTGGGCGCCTTCTTAGGCGTTTCGTGGTCATTTTTGTTGTAATAGCGGACGAGTTTAAACTTGTTAGGTCCACTAGAGATTGTAATAGCTGCAAGAGCGTCATAACTGCTTGCTTTTATACTTTATCAAATGTATTTAGGGTATTTTTGACCAGTGCGTTAAGAAACAAACAATTTTTTCAATTTTTACTTCAAATTTTACTTCAAAATCCAACAAGTTTACCTATTTTGTAATTTTGTGTTATTTTGTAACACATACAGTTACTCTCCATATTACCAGGAAAAAGGTAAAAAAGAATAAAGACTAGTGATCTTCATGTGTGAAAAGTCATTCAGCTAACTTAACATTTATCGATCGATCATCTTAATCGATTATAAGAAACGCTTCTATTGGCCAACTCCTCTGATTTGTACTTGACAGAAACATTTTTAGTTACATTTTTGTGTGCATGTTTTGTCTGTTTTTTTAAAACGTTTTAATAGGCCCAAAAAAACAAAAAATAAACCTGAAATGAAGCTTTTTTTGTAATAGTAACGTTGCGACTTCTCTTTGTTACATTCTTTTGTCCTTCAATCAACGTAGTTTCATGATTTTGTTTTGTGGCCAATGCTTAATCGGTGGGCACGCGATTTACGGTTCGCAAAGCGATGATTTATGAATGTATGGCTTTTTTAAATACGTTGAATGGAAACATTTTTGATGAAAAAAAAACAACTTTAACCAACACCAAAACTATTATTTTTGCTCCCTCAAAAAAGCCAAAAAAACCTATAGGCCTACAGGCCTCAATGGCCCTTGATTTTTCATAATTTTTGTTTTTTGTGAATTTTTGTGAACTAAATTTTTGAGAGTCTGTCCTGAATACAAAAACGAATCCGCCAGGTTTTTTCTTTCTCTTTTTTTCTTTCTTTCACATCTTGCATCTTTCTCTTGCAAGATGTGCATCAGATGTCGGATAACTAGGAAACTTTTTTTTTGGTTGCGATATCTGACTCCAAAATTCTATTGATCTTGATTCTTATAATTTTAAGCGGCTGTGGACAACGATCAAAATTTATATTTTCATAATTTGAACATAGTTGAACTAAGTTTGTTTTTCTATTTCTGCAGTGTTTTCGAAACTTTACCGCCTCCTCAGTGCCAAATACTGTTGTCGCTTATACTGAGGCTTCAAAAGCTTCGCGACTGGGTATTTACGAGCCAGCTCATTTTAGCGATCAGTCAGTGAAAACGAGTCTTTAACCTTGTGGGCTTTTCTAACTGACTTTAAATTAAATTTGTCTCGTGATCAAAGTTGATTTTTTTACTTGATCATAAGTTTATTTTCGATTTATGCTTTGGTTGATTCAGAAATCAATTTTTGACCAACGTGGGCAATAAAACACTTTTAAAATGGAATGAAAAGATTTTTGAAAGAACTCATCAAATCAAATCAATTCAACGATAATATATTTTTTTGTCCAAGCGTGGTGAGTGTTTGACGATTGCTGAAAGGTGCTCTGTACTTGAGTACAGTTCTGTCCAATAAATCAAGGATTTTCAATTGCTGGAGATTCTTAATGTCTCTCCCATCCTAATCTAGGTCACGTTCACGCTGGCTTAGCCGATTGAGTTTGTTTAAATTTCAAACTTGATTACTTGCAATTTATTAACAAAAATAACTCTTCTTCATCAAATTTGTATTTTCATAACTTGATGATTGAACTTGATTGATTTTTCTATTGTAGCAGACAACTTATGTTCACATCATAAATGTTATTTTCGGTTTTCGGTCTAGAATTGCACTTGGCAACTGTTTGCAATGTAACGTTGCTCGTATTCGAGTAGCCTTGGAACTCAAAAATTACTTTTACCTTACAAGTTTAAACATTTTTGTTAAACACGTCTTCTTCCCAAAATTGAAACAAGAGTACTTGTTTCAAAAATATAATCTTTACGGTTTTCAATTTCAAATAGTAAATTCAATTTTGCTGTTTCCAATTATCGACTCACTGATTGTTCATTGTTCAAATGAAAAACCATGAAATGAAAATTGACAAAAAATGTCTTTTTTGTTAGTAGGTTAGTCTTTCCACGCCTTCTTGCGGAGAGTCTGCGATGGCGAATTTTTTGTTTACTGATTTTTGCCACGCACCCAGTAATGGAATGCTGTTCACAACGGCTAAACTACAAAAAACATTTTTTTTATTAATTTTTTATTTTTAAATTTTAAAAAATCATATTTTTAAAGTATTTTTTAAAGTCCAAAACAATTTTTAAAAAATTGAAAGTGTTCGCCATGGCCAACTGAAATTTAATGGCTGCAGTGTTGCATTTTTGCTGATTATCAAGGAAGTTTTTCTAAAGAAAAGTTCATACATTTTTATTTTCTTGACAGTAGGCTAGCATTTAGGCTTTTTGGGTCTTCCACGGCGGAGACCTCGGTAAGAGTTAGGCAGAAGAAAAATTATGGATTTTTTGAATTCGCTATCGCCTTAAACTATCGTGACTAATTCACAAATCCTGACCAGCCGGTAATGTGAGAATTTTGAATACCGAATAAGTAGAATAAAAACATTTTTTGAACAACACTTTACCTACTTTATAGCCAAAATGATTATTTTTTGCCTTTTTCAAATGAGACAAAGAATTCGAAACCAAGAATTTAACATTTGCTTTAATTTTATTTCCACCAACTAATTCAATTTTTTCCACTTTTTTGAACGTTAGCATTCCCACGCCCTTTGCGGAGAGTCTGCGACGGCAAATGTAGCTTCTTTGATTGATGATTTTGCCCCTGCCCCCTGTGAAGGGATTATGCTCACTACGAAGTCTGGTAATCTACAAAATCAAATATATATTTTCATCATTATCCATCAACTGAAATTTAATGGCTGCAGTGTTTACCCAACCTTTACCCAACCTTGAAGTGCCCAACTTGCCAAACAGCTCATCATCAAAACTTGTCTTCTTCGATAATGCAATCCGTAAGCTGCTTCAGCTTCATTTAAGACAACATTCAATTGTTGTTTGATTAAATGATTAAATTACTTAAATTAATTTATTATTAGATTAATTAAATTCTTTTTTGTTCTGTGTGATGTTGCATTTTGGAGTTTTTGAGATGTGGGTATAAACTGGGGCTCGGGCCCAATTTTGGAATTTTGGTATCGCTTTCATGTGGTCGTCGTTTATTCGAAAATAATTATAGTTAAGTTGATGTAATTTGTGAGAATCTGCGAACAGAAACATCAAAGTGTAACGAAAATGGTTGATTCGATTTGAATTGATTTTGAAATGTTTCGCGCGCACTATTTCTAAGAATTTCCGCTTTCTTTATAAACAAATGGAAGCTTTCAAGCTGAGATGGAAAAGAGTCTTATTTTAATGTTTTTTTATGAACACTGTCATGGACACTGTCACCGCCAACCAGATGTGCTGAAATGTAAATTTTGCATGTTTGTTCTTTTAGCACAATACGCAGTTTCGCTTTGTGACAATTTAAGAACAGACTCTCTGCACAAATAGTTTTTTGATATCAGGAACAAAATATACCAGTAATACCAGTGCCAAAAACGAGAATGGGCTGGTTAGTTTTTTGCATCCACGTAGAACAAAAACAATGAAATAATTTTATTGAAATTTTATTAAAATTTTAATAAAATTAATTTTATAATTTTAATAATTTTTTAAATTTGTTTTTTGTCCGCAGTTCAAACACCAAACACCCACATGAGGTTAGGCTTGAGTGAAGAATGAACATCTTAAAGTCTTTAAAAATAATCACAACACATGAGATCAAGATTTTAGGTTTAACTGTAGGTAAGTATTTTAAAAAGTAGGAAATTCTAAATTCTGTCATAGCAGTCTTTTTTAACACATTACAATGACCTTCAAGTACACACGCTTGCAGGGACAATTTTAATTTTATTGTTCAGTAATTGTTCCATCATGTTACTCATGAACCAAGCAAACCGCAAACTTCATTTCAAGCCTTAGCTACACACCACATGAGACCATAGCGCTTGCCACAACGTTCGTTGTCGCCGCATTTGTTGTCATGAGTGATGAGTTTCCGTTCAGACACGCGTGTCGCTTCGTGCAATTCTCAGACAAACCGGAGAACCCGAGAAGGAGCGTTCGCCACTCGGCAACGTGCAATCGGGTACAATCGGATTCTGTGCCTGCGACGCGTAAGCAATCAGTTGTTAGGTTCAATCGAGGTCAACACTCACATTAAAGCACTGACCGCTCTTCGCGTCACTCTGGAATCCGACCTTGCACGCGCACGAACGCTTTCCATTTCCGTCCGTTTGGCACTGTTTGTGGGCCTCATCGGTGCAGCCCGAAAGCGAGTAAATAACGCGGCCGTTTTTGCATTGGTTGTGGTAGCGACAGTCATCCGAGAAGAACTTTCCCTCCGGGAACGCTTTCCCTCATAAACGCAGCCGCCGTCCACTGGACGCACGTTGTTGTTTGCAATCTGAATAGAAACGTTTCCAGCCTGATTTGCGACCAGAGACAAACCTTTTTGCAGACTGAACTCGAAATGCGCTCGAATCCTTCGTGACAGAAACACT
>MQUG01002122.1:0-10114 GCA_007213375.1 Steinernema feltiae | reverse complement strand
CCCCCGCAGCGATTTATTGTCTCTTTGCGCGGACGAAGATGCGCGTTGCAGAGTTTTATGTGTTCTCTGCAAAATCAAGTCAAAGTCTCAAAGTCAAGCAAGCCTTAATTCCATCCTTTATTGTCTCCTGCTGGTACTGTACATATCAGCTATCAACATGTCACCAATGTCCCACATATTCCTTAAATATTTATTTTTTAAAACCGGATTGTTGTTGCGCTGCGCTGGACACGTGGGAGGAATTCCGGCGGTTGGCATTCCGCGGATGCCTTCTGCAGGAGCAGCTGCTCGACGGCGAAAGGGCAACGAGCGGAACATAGAGAGCGAAAAAGGACGTGGAAATGAGTCTACGCACGCTAAACAACGATTACTCAGACGATTAGAGCGGATTTTGCAAAGGACAACGAATTTGCAGAGGTGAAGTAGGTGAAAAACAGAGCCATTATGGTTGAATTGCATGGAAGTAGGAATGAAACGTGTGAACAGACGAACGTGAACGAACGCGAGTGAAAGACGAAAAGACCAAAAATTGCAATTCTCCACTCGTGATATAAGCATTCTAACTCATACGTTCCATCGGCCAACCATAGCTCAGTTGGTAGAGCGGAGGACTGTAGTGCGTGCGGAGATCCTTAGGTCGCTGGTTCAAATCCGGCTGGTTGGAACTATTTTTTGTTTTGATTGCAACTGTTTGCTTTGGTGTTTGTGAACTTTTCTAGCTTTGTCTGAGTTCAGGAAATGTCATACGTTCGTTCAGCATTCCAATGCGATGCTATATACGAGAAATGCGATGCTTGAGCGCTAAGCAATGCGTCACAGTCGTCAACAGCATCGCTTCTGACCGCTTTCAGTCGCATTTAAGGCCTCATTTCCCTCTGTTCGGCATCAACTGCGCTCCAACTCAGTTCAGCAACCAGCCAGCGACCATGGACGGAGAGAAGATGGACACCAGCGAGCAGCCGAAGGACGCCGGATGCTGCAAGAAGCGCTTCGAGGTGAAGAAGTGGAACGCGGTGGCGCTGTGGGCCTGGGACATCGTGGTGGACACGTGCGCCATCTGCCGCAACCACATCATGGACATGTGCATCGAGTGCCAGGCGAACCAGGCGTCCGCCACCAGCGAGGAGTGCAACGTCGCGTGGGGAGCCTGCAACCACGCTTTCCACTTCCACTGCATCTCGCGCTGGCTGAAGACGCGTCAGGTGTGCCCGCTGGACAACCGCGAGTGGGAGTTCCAGAAGTACGGCCACTAAATGCCGCCGTTTTGAAATGTCCAACGTTCGGTCAACTCTGTTTCATACGCTGTAAATCACAATCACCTGACGCAATAACAACGAAAACTCGAAAACTGATTGATAACCCGCTTGTGATAATAAAATTATATTAATTTGTTTTCGTGATTCTCATTACACTCTCGTTCCTGTCGGCACTCGATCATCCCTCTCTCTCTCTCTCTCTCCCGGACGGTTGACAAATAAGAGTCGCGTGCGTGTGTCCGGTTTCCATCACCAACTTTTCACATTTATCATGCGACAGTTGAAAGAATTCCGCGTTCGCCGCCCGCCACACGCGCTCCAATGTGGCGCGATTCCCAGAATAACACAAGAATCTTTAGTCTTGAGTTTTTGCAGCGACAAACACGTGTCACACTAATTGCTCGGCGCCTCTAGTTCGCCAAAAAACGTTTTTGTAGTCCGTAGTCCGAAGACTATTGCAGCGTAAACAAGACGACGTTTGCTGGAAGGTAGAAGGTAGCGCGGCAAGGACAGGTTCTTGTGACAAAAAGTCACAAGATCTCGTGACGTTGAGCCATCAGCTCTCGCTCTCGGCGACATTTGTCAAAATTATCGGAACTTTACAGTCAGCGCGCGATCTATGCAATTGACAAAGTTGGGGAAGGTCGTATTTCTCGGAAAGCGTTCTGTGTGGCAGCGGTGGTTTATAGACATGTTTCCACAGAGAAAAGCACGGCAGGAGCCAGGATGACAGCATGCTACATACACGACAGTACGCGACAGGAGCCAGAGCCGTTGTTTTCAACGGCAAATGTCAGATTGAAATTCGCGCGACTTTGGCGTATTCGGCTGGTTTTGAGTTGAAAAACGTTGGATTCGCGGCTTATTTTCCTTCTGTCCTTCCCCAGCTATTCAAGGCTATAGACACGTAACCAGATGTCCGCAGAGGACTTGCCTTCAGTTCGGTTGACGATTCTGACATACTAGCCGCACGACCCCGCTCCGCGGGGTCTTAGCGTCTAGTTTGCTTTTAAGCTTCATGCATAAAGCAAACTCCTTTTTCCTCTTTCCCCCAGCAGTCAACAAAGCTTCCACGTTAACAGCCTACACCAGCGAAGCACCGGTCATTGCCCCAGTTGTCGCTTAAAGCAGCTGTAAATCCAACCGAAGCGCGCAGTGCTCCCTTTCACCGCAAGACTCCGCAAAGAAGCGCAAAGCAAGCGGCGTCCGCCATGCAACCCTGCGCCAGCTGTCCTTCCCCCACCAAAAGCGCTATCTCGTCGAAGCACCGATGACCATGCAAACGCATCGTCAACAGTTCTTCCCGTTATCCACGCTGTCCCAGCCAGAGCCAGCAATCCCTCCCTGTGATGAACATCACTATTCACCGAAGCGCCTGCATTGTCCCAGCCAGCCCGCAGTGCATCCCGTGATCCACGCAGTACAGTACTTCGCCAGCGCCAAGCCACAGCAAAGGAAGCAACGTTGTTTCGCGCAGTGCTCCTCGTTCGCCACATTTTCTTGTGCCAAAGTGCTGATGCATTCTACAAACTAAATGATTACAATAAAAAACAAAAACAGTTCCAACCAGCCGGATTTGAACCAGCGACCTAAGGATCTCCGCACGCACTACAGTCCTCCGCTCTACCAACTGAGCTATGGTTGGCCGATAGCATCTATGCGTTAGAATGATTATATCGCGACTGAATAATGGAAGACTTTCCCAAATTAAGAGGTAAGCTAAGTCAATGAACAACTCAAACTCAAAATGGTTTATTTTCACAATTTAACATTCAATTAACAGTGCAAATGGATTCGTCACAAAGCGAGCAGACGGCATTTAGTGGCCGTACTTCTGGAACTCCCACTCGCGGTTGTCCAGGGGGCACACCTGACGCGTCTTCAGCCAGCGCGAGATGCAGTGGAAGTGGAAAGCGTGGTTGCAGGCTCCCCACGCGACGTTGCACTCCTCGCTGGTGGCGGACGCCTGGTTCGCCTGGCACTCAATGCACATGTCCATGATGTGGTTGCGGCAGATGGCGCACGTGTCCACCACGATGTCCCAGGCCCACAGCGCCACCGCGTTCCACTTCTTCACCTCGAAGCGCTTCTTGCAGCATCCGGCGTCCTTCGGCTGCTCGCTGGTGTCCATCTTCTCTCCGTCCATGGTCGCTGGCTGGTTGCTGAACTGAGTAGGAGCGCAGTTGATGCCAAACAGAGGGAAATGAGGCCTTAAATGCGCCGGAAGGAGGTCAGAAGCGATGCTGATGACGATGGTGAAGCATTGCTTAGCGCTAAAGCATCGTATTTTCTCGTTTATAGCATCGCATTGGAATGCTGAACGAACGTATGACATTTCCTGAACTCAGACAAAGCTAGAAAAGCTCACAAACACCAAAGCAAACAGTTGCAATCAAAACAAAAAATAGTTCCAACCAGCCGGATTTGAACCAGCGACCTAAGGATCTCCGCACGCACTACAGTCCTCCGCTCTACCAACTGAGCTATGGTTGGCCGATCGAAAGTATGCGTTAGAATGCTTATATCTCGACCTGAAAATGCATTTCAAGTATTATCCTTCAAAAATGATGTCAGAAGTGCATCTATAGATCAATCCGTTCAATCAAAGTGCATCAAAGTGCATTTCATTTACGTAACTTCCCTGTCTGAATCTGTTTTGGATGGTTTCCGGCTACTGATAAGAGACTCTTTATCTCCTTTCACGTACATGACCTCCTCACTCTTTATTTGAACAATAAAATCCATACACAAGAGCGTTCAGACCTTGGCTGACCGGAACTACGATTGGACGCGCCGTGAAAAGCCAGAAGATCTACAATGTCCGTTTCCCCGGTTTGGCGGTGGGTTGGTGAGGCATCGAACATACAAGCATTTTAAGGCCAACTTTGATCGGCCAACCATAGCTCAGTTGGTAGAGCGGAGGACTGTAGTGCGTGCGGAGATCCTTAGGTCGCTGGTTCAAATCCGGCTGGTTGGAACTATTTTTTGTTTTCGTGGGAATCGTTTTATTTGCTTCTGACCGGGCTTCTGGAACAATTAAATCTACTTACTCTACAGTTCATGGAATGGTCTGTGGAGACATGAGAGAGCGCCGCTGACCACGGCATGCACAGCGCACAGACGAACTTTCGGATCGGTTGATCGCGCAGCGCTCCTACGCGCAGTGGGATTCGACATCCGAACGCGGCACATAGCCTGTCTGGTCTTTTCGAATACGGAACGACATTACTTGAACTCTGATGCCCAATTCTGTCTTCCACGACCGTCCTGTGTTGTCACAGCCGCTGGCCTCTTCTGTGAGCGTTTTCATCAGGCACCACAAACCGATGAAGTTGATCTGCATGGCTCAGGTCAACGCACAGACTTGGCGCCGGGCGCGCGCATGGGGTTTATCGACAGCCCGACCAGCACCGAGCGGTGCACACTGCTAGCTCACCATTCGCACTGACAACGAATATTCCACGCCCGTTGAGAAGCTTGATTAGTTGAACTCTGATGTATTTCGTGTTCCGCGCTGAATTTCCATCCGATTCTACGCTTCTTGTGGTTCTACGAGTTGAAAATGACGGAGAAAGCGACAAAATCCACGACCATTCTTCCAAACTTCATTTATTCCTATTTCCTCACAAATTAATTACTCTTCGTAGTCTTCCGCTCCACACAGCAGCAGCAGAGAACCAACGCGCCGGCCACGGTGATGATGATGTAGGCGACGGTGATCCGAGCGCGAGGTAATTCTGCCACTTCATGATGTCTTCGTATTTCGCGCTGAATTTCCACCCGAGCGAGTCGTCGAACCATTCCGCCATGTTGTCCCATCCTCTGAAATGAGCGCCGGATTGCAGAAAACAGCCGAAAGCGCCAAAAACTCACGATTTCTCCTCGTCCTTCTTCGTAGTCGTGACATCGGCTTGATCGTAGTCTTTGAGGAGCAGCGGAGCGGCGGCGCCACACGCAGCGCAGAGAACGCAGACGATTGCGAACGTCGTCAACGGCGACCACACACGGAGCGACCGATTCATAATTCGACTGCTGTGGAGCAATAACGATCGCTTCGAGTGACCGCGGAGCTTCTAATCGACGATGAATGGGGGAGATGCGCTGTCTAGACATTTGAGGCCGAAATCTGTGCTTTCTGTGTGTGGATTTCATCGTTACTGATGGACAGATGAACGGATGAGACTTACCTATGTTCCTAACGCGGAGTGGTTATTTTAATATTCTGTGCGCGCTATATAATTGCAAGCCGCGCATTGTTTTGGCGCGTGTTCTCCGTACTCGTGATTTTCCGCAAACCCGCTGGAGAATGTCAGCGAAAGCTCCAAAATTCGTGAGATGAGAGCGCACTTGCGCATCTACTGAGCGCGTATCGTTGGCTGACCAAATTCTCCACCGAAACATGATTTATTGGCTTTTTTGGCGTGTATCAATGCGTACCTGGTCTAGTGTGCGGTCTTTGGCGCTTCAAAATTTCACAAAAAATGCTATTTATAAATTCAATATGACCAAGATTGCATCATTGAGCTTCAAAAGTCCATAAAAATCTTGTTTTTGTTCCTGTTTTGAGCGGATTTGTAGCTTAGAGCTTATAATTAATAGCTGTTTTCTCGCTTATTGCTCGCGTAGGCACGGATTGATGTGTTCGGGGCTATATCGTGGTCGGAATCTCTAATTTACGTCGCGTTTCTGAATATTTTTCTAATTTTCAGATCTCAATGAGACCAGTACACGATTTCAACCATACCGGAACGCAGATTCCAACGTTTCCAATACGGAAATTCTTCAATTTCCACCTTCCGGAAGACTATGCGCGTCGTCAGATCAGATTGAACGAGCTACTGGAGAGCGATAAATTGGTGGAGCGCCTCAAGTTTTTCGGAGTCGAGGGCGAGATTCTGGAACGATCGCCGCTGCACACGGTCTACATCGCAACGTACTTGAATGCCATGCCGCATGAGACTGGCAATCGTTGTCCAACGCATCGGGTCGTTTTTCTCTTCTCGCGTGGTTATCTGGACACGGCGAGAATTTTCGCTCCAACCGAAGAATGGATTCTGAATTGCAGAGTCCGGGTAAGTCATGAATTTAGCTGTTTTGTTTAAAATATCCACCATTCCATTTTCAGCTTGATCCATTCGCGCAAAGCCGCTTTTCTCTCTACCAGAAGCTCACCACGGATGGCCGCAGTGCAATTGAACGTCTCCTTCAAGTCGATGGCGCTTTTGGTGAACAGATCATCTTGCATCAGATTATGTATTTTCAAATTTACGGACGTGTGGTTGAAGCTAAATGCGATCTTTGCGGGTAAGAGGAGGCGCTGTTGAACGATGCGACGATCTCTTCTTTCAGTTTGCATCTCCGGAACTGGTTGCCCCCAACATGCACTGTTGAAGTTGTGAGCGCAACCCAGAGAGCTTCGTTCGTCCATCCAGAATGCCGCGTGAAACTGCCGGAGGGCGCTATTGTGAGTGATCAATCCGAAGGGGATAAATCGATTGCGAATGTTAACCCTCATCCTGACCCGGCCGTTGAACCTAGTACTGTATGTGCCCGGGCGAACACAAATACTTGTTTTAATAGAATGAATTTATTTTGAATTTGTTTATTATTACTTTCACATGCACGTCACAATCAAATCACACCTTCGGCCCTGTCTTCGATCCACAGTTGTAGTTACTCTTCGACTGGAGATCCGGATCGGGCTCACAGGAGAGCGTGGAACCAGCGGCGCTGACCTTCTGCGGCTCGGGAGTCGGCTTCGGCGCAGGTTTCTCCTTTTTCTCTTCTTTCGGCGGAGACGGCGACGCTGCTTGAGGCTCCTTCTCCACTGACTTTGACGATTTCGTGTCGGGCGACACTGCAGGTGACACTGCACGCTTCGGCGACTTGCGCGGGCTCGATGGTCCACTTGTAGGAGCCACGGCGGGAGGAGGAAGCGCAGGTTGCGATGATGAAGTGCGTTTCTTCGAGCATTGTGTGATGTTGAAGCAGATGAAGACGATTGTGACGAGGAAATTGACGAGCACTTGCGCAACAACCATTGTGACGTTTCTTCTGATTGGTGTTTCACTGAAAAATGCGAAAATTAGGCTCGGAAAAGGGTACATCAAACGTTGAATATGCGCTGCGCTCGTAGCAACACGCTGGGACGACAAAATCTACGCAAATCAGCGCAAAAACTGGAAAATACAAACGCGTGGTGCACGATCTGATTCTGAATTCATTGAAAATGCGGAATTCAAGCTCGGAAAAGCGCAGAGCGAACGAAGAAATGGCAGCGAAGGATCTAATTGAACATTTCCAGCTCATTCAACGTGCTGGGATTAACAGTCCGCTGAAATAATAGCCAACAAACACGAGCCGCGCGATCTACGCGTTCAATTTGACACAAAACGCCAGTTCTGCGCTTCTCTAAACAAAATTTCGTGCGAATGGCGTGCGCTGGGGGCGACAAATCAACGCAAAAATTCAGTTTTTGAGCTATAAAACAGCAAATCGTATTGAAAATGCCCTGGAAATGAGCGATTCCAGCTGATTTATCGTGATGAGAGCGTCGAACCCGTCAAATTACCACCAATAAACACGAGGCGCGCGATCTAAGAGTACGAATAGCCCCAAAATTTTGTTAAATTTGACCCAACTCGCCTGTTCTTAGCGTGTAAACTCTCCAAGCGTCTAAACATAGCAAAAAACAAATCCCTCAGCGCACACACTGCGCTGCAAACGCTAAACATGAAAATCCAACTAACCTCAATTCAGAAGACTCGGACCAACCACACAACACCTCAACAAGAAGCTCAATGCCCCCGTTGCACCGTTTTTCCGCCAAACACGCGTCTAGAATTGATTTATTTCCACCAAACACACAATTTACAAAAAAAAAAAGATTCCAGCGCAGCTGAAAATAGAAGTCAAACTCGCACTTCTTTTGTACATTATTCCGTCGGCATGTAAATACACGTTTCAGTCATCGGAAAACCCGTTTTCACGAATAGATAGAGAGAGTTGGTACAATAAATGAGCAAAAATGATGAAATGCGGCGTGCGCGCGCTACAGTATCTGGCTATCGGAGAGGAGTTTTTGCCTCGCGGAATCGGACGCGGCGTAATCGAGCAACTGCGCAGAGGACGCTTGATCGAGAATCGGCTGCCGCGATCCGGGCGCCTGTTGGTCGAGGCGCACACCGTTCGCTGCCGCCGGATTCTGATAGCCGGCCCGCGCGTTGCTGATTGCCAGCGTGCCGGAGTCGCTGTCATCCTGAAACGACTCCTGCCTGCCGAGCGGTGGTAGCGGTGGCGCCTGCTGACTCAGCCACGTCGCCTCGGAGCACTTTGAACGGTACGGCTCGCAGATGAAGTTGATTCCGTCGCCTTTCGTCGGCATCGAGTAGTTGATCGACTGGAACATGTCGCTGCTGGTTGAGCCGACCATCGTGGATACGGTAGCCTGCGAGGTGGCGCTCGAGGGGAGAGTCGAGTCGGACTCCATGAAGGGGTAGTGCGCCTTGGGATCGCTGAGTTTGACGACGAGGCCCATTTTGTGGAGGATCATGGGGACCGGCGAGCAGCGTACGATCGGATTCTGGAGATGCTCCTCGAGCCACTTGACGATGACCGCAAATCCTGGTCGGCTGGACTCATCCGTGTTCCAGCATTGCACCATCTCTACGTAGACCTAAATTTCGAGGTGAATTAGTGCGTGAAGCGCTATCCAACCTCTTCCGGGAGTCCATTAGGCGAATCCAGCCTTCCGCCATTCATAATCATGTCCATCACCTCCTGATTGCCTCGTCCGGGGTACGGTATAAAGCCCAGTGAGAAGATCTCCCACATCAGCACTCCGTAGGACCACACGTCCGTTTTCGAGGTGAACAGACCGTCGAGAAAGGCTTCCGGGGGCATCCACTTGACCGGAAGAAGCGCTTTGCCGCCTTTTCGATA
Organism: Steinernema feltiae; assembly: GCA_007213375.1. Classification (NCBI taxonomy): domain Eukaryota; kingdom Metazoa; phylum Nematoda; class Chromadorea; order Rhabditida; family Steinernematidae; genus Steinernema; species Steinernema feltiae. The sequence continues at coordinate 917 of MQUG01002122.1, read as the reverse complement.
GTAATCAGCTCTGAAAATTACCGTATTCAGCCTCAAATCGATCAAATCACGCCTCCTACTTGTATATATCCCTCGCCATGCCGAAATCTGCAATCTTCACCTTCCTTCCTGGCTCCTTATGCGTGAGGAGACAGTTCCGCGCGGCCAAATCGCGATGAATGAAGCGATTTTCCTCCAAAAACTGGCATCCTTTCGCGACATCCAGCGCCATCTCGAACAGATCGATCAGTTGGACCTTTGCCTCAATCGTGTTCGTCTAGATTCAGCCCCATTACAAGCGCATTTCAGAGATTTATACTCACAGATTTCGGTCTTGCCTCCCTCAGGAACGTCTTCAGGTCCCCGCCGGCGAGCAGCTCGAGAACGATGAATCGCGGGATCGCGTCAAAGGAGACGCCGAAAAACTCGACGATATTTTCGTGTCGGAATTTGCTGAAAACGAAGTGATTGATTACGTACAATTAATCCTCCCGCTCGCACGACTACAAATAACACACACAGAGAGGGGAGGGGAGGAGAAGGGATTACACTGAATAGCACGAGCGCGCGCTTACCTCATGATGAGCGCTTCGGTCTCAAAGTCCTCGAAGGCTTGTTGATTGGAGCTAACGTGGAGCGTCTTCACGGCGACGGAAACGGCCGCTTCGCTGGTCAGCAGAACTCCTTCATACACTTCGCCGAACGCTCCTTGGCCGAGGCGGCTGAAACTAAGAAAATAGAGTGGAAACCTATCAGAAATATTGTGGAAATTGACTGAATTTGACAAAATAGAAGAGTGGCAGCGAACGGTGTGCGCTTCGCTAATTAGCCCAATTTGCTGATTACGCAGTCGGACGAGGCTCGAACTTCGCAGATACCACGTTTGCGAGGCAAGGAAGCAGCGTTGACAAGTAGAGGTGCGCGCTCGGTTATCTGAA
>MQUG01002120.1:0-17274 GCA_007213375.1 Steinernema feltiae | reverse complement strand
CTTCAGTGAGCTGTCCACCTCGATCTCCACCAGTTTCAAGAAAGCCGTGGCCGATGCTGCTCCGGAGGTCACCGCGCTCGTTCAGATGTTGCTCCAAGGCACCACGGACGTGAGGACAGGTGTCGACGATCTTGGAGCCTCCGGTCGTGAGCAATTTCGGAGGATAGTGTCTGCTGCAGGCCAGGCATTCGCCGCATTTGGCCGGGTAGGTGATGCTCTCTATGCCATCTTCTTCGCTATAGCAAAGGGCGCTACGGATACTGCAGGTGTCTTCGCCCTGGGGTTCGATCAGATCCTGACTTACCTCTCCAAATTCGTGAACAGCTTTGTCGGCTTCTACCGGCGAGCCTTTGCCGATGTCCTTTCCCTCGTCGGCAATTCATTTGTGCCTGGCATTCAAGCGCTGCTCAACAAGATCCCTGGCAGCCTCGCCAGCTCGATGTCAGCAAGCCTCGACAACGTTCGCAGCTACATCCAGAACTCAGTCGAAGACCTCAACAAGCCGGTCAACTTGAACCTCGGCGGAGGCATCTTCAAAGACTTCGCTGCGCAAGCTGGCCAGGCGTCGCAAGTGCTCGACAAGCTTGGCCAGGAAGCCGTCAAAGCCACTCTGACAGGCGTTGGCGGGATCAGCGGCGCCATATCCACTGCAACAGGCAAATTGCTCGAAGCCGGCGCGGCGATCGAAGCTCAAAACAAGGCCTTGGTCGACCAGGATGCTGCTCGCGCAAAGCTTGGCATCGGCAAAGGCGGTGACGCTAAAAACGCGCTGACGAACACCCAGACTGCGGCAACTCTCGCTGCAACTCGCGCAAAGCTCGCTGCTGATCTCAACAAGATGGAGATCGACAAAACCATCGAGCGCATCCAGACCCAACAGCAGCTCGACCAGAAGGCCCTGGACGCCCGCGCAACAGCTGAAAAACTGACCGCAACCGAGATCGCAGATCAACGTCTGGCGATCGATTTGAAAGCAAATCGCGAGATCAGCGATCAGCGCAAAGCCAGCATCGGTGAAGATCTGAAAGTGCTGCAGGCCCAGCTCGCGGCACAGCAAAAGGTGCTGGGTCAGTCGACGATTGATAGCGAGCGTGGCACTGCCCTGGGTGCCATCGCTGATCTTGAAGCGCAGATCACGTTGAAGCGACAAGAACAGCTAAATCTCACCTCGGCCCTGGCGAACCAGGAGGCTCTGCTCAAGGCTGATCGCGCTTCGGCCCTGGCCGACTCGAAGGCTCAAGTTGACGCGATCAAAGAACAGCTCCAAGTCGATCTGCTTCGCATACGTGGCTCCGATTACAAAGCTGACCTGCTTGAGATCGAGCGAGAGTTTGCTGACACGAAAAGGGTGTTGGAAGCGCTGGGAGAAGACTCAACTGCGGCTGCAGATCTGGTTGCTGCGAAAAAGGCCAAGGCCGAGTTGAATGAGATTGACCGGCAATATGCGGCGCTAAAGAGGAAGCTTGAGAACAATCAGATCTCGTCGAAAGACTACCTGCAACAAGTCAACGCCCTTGGCGAGCGCGGACAGAAAGCGGCGGAGACTACGGGCAACGCGGCAGATGTTGATCGAACGAAGGATTCCCTGGAGTCGGCCAAATCCGAGGTCTTCAGTTTCAGCAAGACCTGGAAGGATTTGCAAGGGTCGATGTCGAACGGCCTGGGTGATGCTTTCACATCGATCATCAGCGGCAGCAAGTCAGCGCAGGAAGCGTTTGCAGACATGGGCGCTGCGATGATCAGCACCATCATGCAAGTTATTGCTCAACTGCTCGTGCAGTACGCGATTCAAAGCATGCTAGGGATGGTCACTGGAGGTGGGTCTACAGCTGTCGGTGCAGCATCTAGTGGCATGAGCTCTTTCACGCTACCGGTTCACCACGACGGTGGCATCGCCAATGGTTTGGGAGGAGGACGATTCCGCACGCTTTCTGCTTCGTTCGGACTTAATGCCAATGAAGGCCTGGCCGTGCTGGAAGATGGCGAGAAAGTTATGACAAAGACTCAGCAGCGTAGGAATGATGAGCTTTTGGCTCGCGGTACTGGGTCGGGAAGTGGTCAGCAGAAGGTGACGATCAACAACGTCCTCGACTCTCCGAGCATCGCATCAGCTCTGGAAGGCCCAGACGGCGAGCGTGTGATCATGAACCACATCCGCGCAAATCGCTCTGAAATCAAAAGCATGTAAATGCTATAATAAATAAAAGGCCTAGAAGAATAACAACATGGCTCTCTACACTTTCGCTGCTGCATCACACGCCGACTTTGTGACCAAACTCCTTGCCAATGCTGTGAGCGAGGGGTGGGTTGTTGAGTCGGATCAAGCTTCTTTTAAAGTCTTGCGTATCCCGGCTGGTGGGTATGTTGCCTTGCTGATCGATGGCGTGAATGTCGAGATGCAGGCGTTCCGGTCGTTTGATCCAGCGCGTGCCATTGCAGATCAGATTGGGGCTATCAAGACGCGTGTCGGGGGTACCAGTTGCCTCGGGTGCCGCTGCATGACCAAAGCTTCCAGTGCTGGTTGTCGGTGACGGAAAGGCGCCTGGCGGGGGTGTGCCGGATTTCGAATAGCTACCACTCGTTTTACTTGGGCCTACTGCTTCCGTTCGCGAACACCGAGAGCTACCCGTTTCCCTGCTTTGCTGGTGGGAGTGGTGATGCTGATCTGTGGTCATCCACTGCTTCGACTGCTTCGGGCTTTCCGTGGTATGGCGGGATGTCCAGGCCTCCCAGGGTTTGCCTACCTGGGGGTGGGTGGCAGGCAGTAGCCAAAAACGACTCTGGTGACAGCCTCAACTTCACTCCGAACTATGGGTATGACCTGGGCTACGTGTGGCCGTTTGACGGCGGTGTTGCAGGCCTGGGCAAGACCCTTGCAGGTGATCACGTTCTCTACAACGCCATGGTCGTATCCGGCGCACCAACGACCGGAGAAGGTGTTGATGATGGGCTTTGGTGCGGTTACCTAGACGGCGTGTTTGCTGTGAGCAACGTCGGTGCTTCGGCTGAATCCGTGATCACGATCGGCGATGACCAATACCTACTTGTCCCCAATATCTTCCGTGGATCGCAGTACTTCGCTCTGAGGCTCGCATGAAATACCAGACTGGCTCGTTTGCGGGCTCCGAAAACCTCCTGCAGATCGTTCGGGAAAAGCTCTTTGCCGAAGGATGGCTGATCGATCTTCATGCTTACGTCGACAGCGCTGACGCACGCTTTGGGAAGCGCCTGCACTTGCACAAGGGGGCAACGTACATCTCACTGCGTAGCTTCGACGACTACAATCCTACGGGGGCTAGCTGGAGCTCCGGGTATGGGAAGTCAGGCATCGATATGCGTATCAGCACTGGCTTTGATGCAGCCCAATCCTGGTTCCAGCAGCCTGGTTACTCGAACAATGGCCGGTACATTCGCGCCGGGTCGTCGGGCACTTACCATCTGTTCACTGCTGATTCACGGGTGCTGTTGATTTCTGAGTTTGAAAACGGTCGGTATAGCCATGCGTTTTTCGGAGATGCGCCGATCCTCGTTGCGGGTACTGGCGGAAGCGTCCTGACGGGGATGGAATACGCTTCTGGCGACGGTAAGGCCGTGCCCTTCGATCACTCAGGTGCCGTCACTTCGCTGTGGGTTTCGAAGGCTGATTACAGTGGCTGGCTGTTTTCGTATCAGGACTCCGGAACTCGTGGGTTTGCCTCAGGGCTGTCAGCTGGTAATGGCGTGCGCGTGCCCAACTTCAGTCCTTCGTCGCCTGCGCAGGTCGGCACGATTGGGAGCAGTGCCAGGAGCTCGAATCGACTGAATGGGCTCTCTGCTTTGATGCCGATCTTCATGTACGTCATGAATGAGGGGCGTGGTCTCCGTTCACTGAATTTGATGATCTGTACTTTGTGAATTGCGACCTCATGACTGCTGGCCAGGATTACCTTGTGGGCGACCAGACCTTCAAGATCTTCCCATTTTTCGGAAAGGAGATTCCGGCTGTCCGCATCCAGCCTTACTTCGGCATGGGGTTCGCGGTGAAAGTCGATGCCTAAGATCTCGCCTGGATTCCTGACCATTGCAGCGGCTGAGCCTGGCTACTGTGGCTATGAGTTAACGCTCGATCCAAAGCCGGTGAGTGCTAGAGCTGGAGTGCGCGGCGGGTACGGGTACGTCGGATATGCTGGCCTGAGTCTGGTACTGCAGGGACTTGAGGCGGGAACGTGGGGAGACGTGTTTTTCGACAATGTCTTCGTATCACCAGCAACGATCGACGCTGGTCTGGTGATTGGCGATGAGACGTTTGATTTTGCGATTTGGCACTCCTACAGGTCGAGCCTTGAGCTCCTGGGAGTAACGGAATTTGGTGGCGAAAGCGTAGATCTGGCCGGCACAAAAGCAGGCTCGGTGACTTCTTTCGTCTCGTCGAAATACAAGGTTTCTCTTAACCAAACAAACAGCGATACGTCCTACAGGGCAGCATTCGATTTTGGCCCTGCAGGCTCATACGACTTCAAGCTCACCGCCGACCAGGCCACCGTGATTCACTTCCAGATCGACTGGAGCATGCAGCCGGAGCTCCGGCACAGTTACCTCACGGAGCTCATTGAGTCCTGGAACGGCGCCGAGCAGAGAATCTCTCTTCGTGATCAACCACGGCTCTCTGCTACATACCAATACGGTTTGACCGACGCTGATCAGTACCTCTTCAGCAACCTCGTCGGGAATTTCTCAGGGCAATATTTGGTTCCGATCTGGCCCATGCAGTCCGAGCTCGCAGCGCCAGTTTCGAGGTTTGATAGCAAAGCCATCGTGGCCGACCTGAGCGCGTGGGTCGTGCCTGGCTGTCGGGTGATGTTGTCCGACGCTGATACGTGGGAGATCTGCCTCGTCGCATCAGTTGCAGGGCTTGAGGTGGCCTTCAGTGATTTGGTTAAGAAAAACTACCGTAGCGGCTCTCGCCTGGTGCCTGTGAGTCAGGCCTGGATCAATGATGAGTCCTCTTCCATTGCACACGGGATGGACGTCGAAGTCACAGGAGCATCGTTCGATTTCGACGAAGTCGAGCTGCTTCGTCCTGAGCCTGTCGACGACTTCACCGTCTTCAATGAGAGAAGGGTTCTAAGCATCAGGCCCGACAGATCAAAGGACTGCACACTTCAGTACAAGCGTCTCCGTGAAACCCTTGATCCCAGCATCGGACGGCGATACATCCATGATCGCGTCCAGGGTGCCATTAAGTACCTTCAATTCAGCTGGAGGTTCTTCGACCAGATCACGAGAAAGCGCTTTGATGACTTTGCAGAGCTTGAACGCGGCTCCCAGGGTGAGTTTTACATCGAAAGCCCTCTAGTAGCTATGCAGATGGCCAAGGATATCGAAGCCCCGACACTTGAGATAACCATTGCCAAAGCCAACTACAAAAATTTCCTGAAGTCCAACACCTTTGCCCCGGCGATAGCACTCAAGTTGTATAATGGAACTGTGCTGTATCGAAACGTCGTATCTGCAATCAATGTCCTAGACAACACTGAAGTGATAACACTTGAAGAGTCGGTCGAAAATATAAAAATCGAAGATGTTGAGTATATAGCACCACTATTCCTGGGGCGTTTTGAATCTGATGAGTTCGCTCACACTTTCGATACGCCCGCTGACAGCTCAATCACAAAAATAATAAAGCAGCTGATCCATGTTGACTCTGAAATCGATCGAGAGATCACTATCACTTAACAAGCCTGTTGAACTCTATCTTTTCGAGTTCGGCTCGCAGTTCTTTGCGTATACCTCCAGTTCAAAGCCTCACCTGCACACAGATGGCATTATTTACGAGCCATTGGCAATGAAGCGGGGCAAAGTCCAAAGGACTGCTGAAGACTACAAAAATCAGCTAACCATCGACCTGCCTGGCGACTCTCCAGTGCCCTTGCTGTTCCGCTCGCATCTGCCAGCAAAGCACGTAAACCTCAAAATCTTCAGATCTCAACGCGACGACAAGAACCTGTACGTCAACGTTTTTGCGGGCGAAGTTAGCGCAGTGGCCTGGAACAACAGCATTGCCACGCTGACTTGTAATCCAGCAAGCGCTTTACTCCGGCGCCAGATCCTGCGCTTCGGCTATCAAAGCCAGTGCAACCATCATCTGTACGACGACCTCTGCAGTCTGGATATCACGCAATATCAAGAAACCCAGGCAGTCCTTAAGGTCGAGGACGGAGGGGCCAAGATCTTCCTTTCAGCCCTTAATCATGAGGCTGAATACTATTTAGCAGGCCTGGTCTCGTTCGACGAAACTGACTATCGAATGATCCTGGAAGTAGATCCCGAAGAAAAGTCAGTGACGATGATCTCCGGGATGGACTCCCTAAGCGCAGGCAGTCAAGTGAAACTAGCCAAGGGCTGCGATCGCTCTGCCAGAGCCTGCCAATCTTTCAATAACTTCGAAAACTTCTCGGGATGCCTGACTATTCCTGACGAAAACCCATTCCTATAAAAATAAGAAGAAACCCATGGGCGCCCTCGCTATTTTTCAAATCATCATGATGGTTATTGCTGTCGCGATGATGTTTATCGGCAGCAAAGTAAAAGATGATCGCAAGCCTGCCGGGTTGGAGGATTTCACTTTCCCGACTGCTGCGGAGAGACCGATTCAAGTTCTGTACGGGACTCGCAAGCTCGGCGGGGCAAACGTTCTTTGGTATGGGGATCTCCGCTCTAAAGAAATTACAAAGAAAGTGAAGTCTGGCTTCTCGTCAAAAAAGATGACGATTGGTTACAAGTACTTTATGGGTGTGCAGCTGGGGATCTGCCATGGCCCGGACGTTACTCTGCGTGAAATTTGGTTTGACGACGATAAAGCCTGGTCTGGTCAAGTGACCTCCGGCTCCTTCTCGATCAACAAACCGGATCTGTTCGGCGGCGAAGAAAGTGGTGGTGGTGTCCAGGGCACGGTGAGCTTTTACAATGGTGGCCTGATCCAAAAAGCGAACGCTTACCTGCAGCGCGTGGTTGGTGTCGACCTCGTCTCTGGCTGCGCGGCGTTTGCTATGCCGTCCTTGAGCAGTTCTACATCGGTAACACTGAAACTCCGGCAAAGGTTTCCTTCGTCTGCAGTCGCTTCCCAAAATCCCCAGGTGGCAACACCGCCTTGGAGGTCATCGGTGATGATGCGAACCCTGCATTTGTGATCTACGAATTCCTGACCGACAAGAGGTTCGGAGCGTCGATTTCAGCCTCCCTGGTTGATCAGGCAACGATCGAGGCCTGTGCCCAGACCCTGTTCGATGAAGGCTACGGTGTCAGTGGCGTTGTGGACTCCGCGAAGCAGGCCTCGTCAGTGATCGATGACATTCTCAAAGTCATTAATGGCTCGCTTGTCACAGATGCCGGCACTGGCCAACTGAAGCTCAAACTGGCTCGTGAGGACTACGTGATCTCCGACCTTCCAACGCTCAATGCCAGCAACATCAAAGGCATTAGCAACTTCAATCGCGGCTCGTTAGATACGGCGGTCAATGAAGTCAAAATCAAGTACATGTCTATCGCCGACGGGTTCACTGAGCGTACCGCCACGGCACAAAATTTGGGGCTGCGAATCCACAAGGGAGACAGCGACGGCGTGAGCTACGACTTCATGTCCCTCTCCACCGGCGCACTGGCTGCCAAGGTCGCGCAGCGAGAACTCAGGGCTTTGTCAGTGCCCCTGGCCAGCTGTATTGTCGAGTGCAACCGCAGCATGTACGACATTGAAATGCTCGACGTGGTAACACTGGACTGGCCCCCATTAAACGTTCAAGGCCTGGTCATGCGCGTAATGTCTGTGGACGTCGGCAGCTTGAACGACAGCTCGATCAAATTGACTCTCACTCAGGACGTTTTCGGTGTTCAAAATACCGTTTACGCGGACGGCGGCGAGCGCACTTGGACACGGCCAGTTTTCGAGCCTACAGATCCTCTCAGTATCCAAATCGTCGAGGCACCGGCAATCTTCAACGAGACGGCTGGCTTGACACGTACGCTCATGACACTCGTCGAACAACCTGCTGCAGGCCAGAACTACAAGCTGATCACCCGACAGGGCATCGAGAGCTGGTCTGAACAGGGCGACTATCCGTTCACGCCAGTTTTCACCCTCAACGAGGCTATCCCAGCGAGCCCCGCAACCCTAACCACCGGCCCCATCGTCAGTGGCGATATCACCCTGCTGGACAACTACAGCACAAACGAAAACCGCGAAGCCTTGGGCATCCTGTACATCGCTGGCGAGTGGTTGTCTTACGAGACCTTCACGATCCTGACCAGCACAACGGCTCAGCTCAAAAACGTACGCCGGGCACTATTCGGCAGCACCGCGAAAGCACACCTCGTCAGCACGAAAGTCTGGGCCGTCTCCGAAGGCTATGGCATCACTCAAGGCCAGTTCACAGCAGGTTCGGCGGTGTACCTGAAGACGCTCGTAAAAACTCAAACCCGCCGCCAAACCGAGGCCGAAGCAACAGAGCGATCCTTTGTCGTCAAAGGCGTCAATGATCAGGTTTTCCCGCCTGCGAGGGTGTTGGTTAATGGGATTGTCGGTGGGAGATTTCTGGGGTTGCGGAGGTGTCCTGGAGGTTCAGGAGTGGGGCTGCGCAGGAGGTCGCTTTTTACACTGACGATCGTGACCAAGCCTTTGCCGGCACCGTTTCTATTGGCGTTTGGTCAGGAGGCGTGAAGGTTGAGCAGGTGGACAACCTGACTGGAAATTCCTGGCGATATGAGGGCGAGGCGTCCAGCAATGGCGGTGTGTTGCGGGCGGAGCTGGAGATCAGAGTTAGCACCTACAGTGGTGGCGTCAGCTCAGATCCTGTCATCGTCACCGTAACTAGATCTGCATTGCCCTGATCCTGGTCAATTTCGTTACGACCATGGAGAAATCATTAGAATCCCCGCGCTGCGGGGATTTTTGAATGGTTGCTTCCGCGCTAGATGCCAACCCCTGGAATGGGATCAAACCAGTTGGCTTTTGTTTCGTGAAGAACATCGATAAGCTCAACTGCCTCACAGCCAGTCTTGGGCTTAAGTGTGAATGTCATAGGGAAATTTGGTCTGATATTCCCACTAAGCGGATGTATGACAATCTTCGTGAATTTACCTGCACCTTCAATCTCGTGAGGCTGTTGCGGCAGTGCTTGAATGCCAGGTGCGCCTTCTATCCATGCAAACACCTGGTCAACGCTGTTTCTGACCAAAAACATAAACTTCGGATTTGATTCCTGGAGATGTGACGCTTTAACAGTGATCTTCAGTTCTGTCTCTGGCGCGCCCGTCACCTCATAAGTCAGATTTGAAAAGGCAGCATGCTTAGGGGTGAATTCGGGTTTTCCTGAAATTCGATTTTTGATCTGCTGGATAGTTGTATCGATACCATTTCGATGCATGTCGATATAAGCTTTGTCCATTACGATTGCTGGCAAAGCGACTCCGTCGACTCGCACGGGACGAAGGTGATCTTACCTTTAGCGGCTTGATGCAATGCGCTCTGCCATTCCAAACTGACCATTCCGCTCTTCAGGCTATTTTCAGTGACAAAGAACAGGAAAAAGTCGGGGGACGCGAGGCCATCATTCATTTTGCCAATGATGCTGTCCCCTGGCTGGATCGACCAGTCATCATAGAAAACGGACTCCTGGCCGTAGATCTTCATCAGCTCAACAGCGACAGGCTCTACAACCGGCTTGTCTGGTAGTTATGACTCAAAAATATGGTAGGCATGGCACATCTCCCTTGTGTCGAATGGCTAATCCTACACCGAGTGATGGCCAGTTGACTGCTACTGATTCATGGCCAGTACGGGATCGTTCTCCCACGCCTCCGTCAAATCTTGTTCCTGCTCGACCTGCGGCAGTGAAGCCCACCCCGAACGCAGCTGGTAGTAGGGCTCGCCAGGCTTTTTGTCTTCAAGCTCCCAGTTTGCCCGGATGCCGAGGAGGGCCAGGATGATCGCCATGATCAGCTTGATCGTGGCTTCGAGCTCTTGCTGCTTTTTCGCTTGGAAGCTAAGACGGATGGATCTGCGATTACGGGCTCGCAAGACGAGGTAGTAGACTCGCACTCGCTCTTGGCGCTCCTCATCTCTTCGAGCAGCTTCTCTCTCAAGAGCTGGAAAGGTTTCTGGGTCATATTCGATGCCTTCCTGTGTTGTTAGTTTTTGGAATGTGAGACGGCTGCGTTTGAGCTTACGGCCACTGATGACGGTGCCTTGGTACTCGTAGCTGATGCCTGTCGGCTGGCCATCGGCGTTCTTCGTGAAGTGAACGTAGACCTGTTGCCGGCGCAGGAGTGACACAAGCATGAACATGTCGCCCTGGGCCTGCTGGGTGGCTTCGACAGCGCCGGCAATCTTCGCGATCATTTTGTGCTTGAGAGGGATCGTTCCTTCGCGTTCAGCGGCTTCCAGGGCATTGCGGGAGATGGCGGTGCCCCAGGTTTCAGTGGGAGCAGGTGCTTTGCTGAGGCCGAAGTGATCTTCGATGCGGCTTGTGCTGTCGCAGCTGCGCGAGCGCTCGTTGCTGTCCTTGACCATTGAGAACTCTTCATCCATGCAGATCCTGTTGGCCACAATATGCACATGTTGATGGTCAGTATCGCCGTGCAGGACAGCCACCCATTTGTTGTCATCTCTGAATCCAAGATCACGGAGGTACATCTCGACGGTTTCCTGCCATTGAGCATCTGTGAGCTCCTCGCCTGGCGGGAGTGACAGGATCGCGTGCCAAACTGGCTTCACAATCCGATCGCTGTCGATGGCGTTGTTACGGAGCTTCTCAACAACATCGAACTCAGCAATCATTCCCTCGACGTCAATCTTGTCTTTGTCATGACCATTTCGAAGCGGATCGGGAGAAAAGCAGTTCCTGCCGATTGTTCGGATTGTGGTGAGTGCGTGCTCATGCTTTCTCAAGCCGAATATATACTCGATTCGATTACGAAATGAGCCAATGCCCTTGTCTGTGATTTTACCAATCATCTTATTATCCCTCGATGCCCATTAGGCGGTTATTAATGTCTACGAGCCTTTGAACAACAATATCGCTGTCTTCGCCTTTGCTAATAAGGCCAGCAATACGCTGTAGTTCTAGTGAGAGCTGGATATGCGACAGCGGAATGCGCACCTTGCCTGCCACCTTCGAGTTGACCAAGAAGTCACGCACGAATGCCCCTGCAGCTTGGTAGCCTGCTTCTTCGCACCTGGCTTTGATAATTGCCCGCTCTTTCTCGCTCAAGCGAATGATGAGTGGCTTGTCCCGACGTTTTGAAGCATCAAGAGTTGGCCTGCCTTTTTTATTGTTATTGTCCATCAGCGCAACCTCCGAAGGAGAGTGAGCAGCTTAAATGTCTATCATAGACACAACTGGCCACCCATCTCTATATGCTTATTATGCAAATGGAGCACAAGGTGATGGAAGAGTTTTTTGAAGAAATGTGTTGTCTTTTTTGGCTCTAAAAGTGCCTTAAATGGCAACTTGAATGCCAGGGCTGGCAATAAGAGTGCCTCAAATGGCCCGATCTACTTCCAACTTCGCACACTGTCAATGCGACATATCATGAGTGTTACTCTCGTGTGGTGCGGGCTGAACTCAATGTCGCAGTACGTGAGTGCGAAACCAGGAAATGTCACAGGCGTTGAGAGTGAACTGCGCCCGTGTCGCTGGAAGGCTGTGCGAGAGGGTGATATGCCGCAGTAGAACAAAGTGACTCATGGTCATGTCGCAACCCGATTGAGCGGAAGGCTGGTGTCTACGCTCCCACCTCAGTAGGCAGTGCCAGTCGTGAGTGCCATGGGTTGGACAGACAGAGCTTAGAGGGTGACTGGACTGATTTTAGGCCTGGGGAACGAAAAGGGGTCGTGAGGAGGTCGAGCGGGATGCGATGAGTGGTTCTGAAATTGCACACTGTGTGCACACGAGGTAGCGTCGATGAAGGCTGTAGCCCAGTAAAATCAAGGCCTGCAGAGGAATGTGTCGATCCCATCCATCATGGGTGCAACGCTGAACCGGCGGGACAACGCAGGGCTTGAATTTACTGGTCTGGAGTGGGTGTTCTGTACCATTTTGCTCTACGTGTGTTCGGCATGTTTTCGGGTGTTTTCGGGCGTTTTTTGAATGTCGGTGGTACGGTGTACCACTTCAAAACTGACGCGTACCACTTTCAATATGGCGACTATCAGGGCAAGAAAACTGGCGGATGGGACGATGAGCTACACGGCTCAGATCCGCATCAAGCGCTACGGAGTGCAAGTCTACCAAGAGAGTCAGACCTTCGCCCGAAAACAGTCGGCTCAGGCCTAGGCGCGAAAGCGCGGTGCGGAGCTGGATGAGTCTGGCGCACTTGGGCAGGCGAACCGAAAGGCGTCATGGTCAAGGACATGATCACCCGCTACCTGAATGAAATGGAGAAGCTCGGCCGATAACGTTCCATGTAGCCAGCACCGTAGCGCCAGCCATCGGAACATCCAGCCTAGTCGCAGCGTTGATTGAGCAATACGACAAAGTCGACAAAAAGCTACTGGGGCTATAGCTGCCGGTCAGGCCGCGGGCATTGTGTATGACGCTACGGACTTTGTCTTAGTAAGCCAACTTCCGACTGGTGCGCAGTCCGCCACTCACCAGACGCATAACGCCCCGCACTGACGGGCGTTTTCTGCCATCGGCGTGGTTCATGGAGGAGCGCGCGCCCGACTTGACCCGGCGTACGCTCAACGCATTGTCACCGTTACCGACGATGGCGACCAAGGATTGATTGCGCTGAAGGCGTGCCAGGCGCACGGCCGAGCTATTGGTCCGTAACTCGTCTTCAGCTTTGTGGGGCAGGTCATAGAATTTTTTCTTGATAAGACCTTTGAAAGACATGCTTTTAAGCGTATCCATGATCTTGTCGACAGCGCCCCCATCACCATAAGGATTTTCCGCAAGCTTGAGGGTTCGCTGGAAGTCGGGACTGTAAATGGTATTGATGGCAAGTCCGATCTCTGCGGCGCTTGGCTCGCAATCAATAATGCTCGATGCTTTAAGCCTGCCTTTCTGTCTGTCACCAATATTTACTGTGGCTTTCTTGAAAGATGGCACTTCGAGTAGTCCGCTGGACGAGTTTCCGATAACGCCGTCAACTTCTGAAACACAAGAAAAATATCGTACTTGGCCGAGCGAAGTAAATACGCAGGAATTTGCATTTGACCGAACAAAGTCTTCTATCATCGTAAATAGAATTCGACTATCAGTGTCGGCGTTCGGCATGGTAAATATAAGCTGTGTATCGCTTAGCTTTGAAAGGGCGGATAATAGTTCTTTCATCTGCTGCGAAGAAGTTGAATCCTCAAGCGTAACAGGGTGGAAAGTGATTAGGAGGTTTCTTTTTTTGAAGGTAAAGCCTAAATCATGCTCAAGCTGGTTTCTTGTTAATAGTTTAATTCTACGTATCGCGTCCACACCAAGACCGCCTACATTGAATGTGTGCTTTGGGTCTTCGCCTAGTTGAATTACTCTATTTCTATATTCTTCATTGGCAACAAAATGGAGTTGGGAGAATTTGGTAATAGAGTGCCGAATGCCCTCGTCCATCGCCCCTTCCGTTACCTCACCGCCGTGAAGGTGAGCAATTGGGATTCTCGCAAGCATAGCTGAAATGGAGGCTGACAGTATTTCGAATCTGTCTCCGAGAACTACCACTAAATCAGGTTTTAATTTCTCATAAGCTTCCGAGAACCCAGTGATACCCAATGCCGTGGATCGAGCAATATCGCGTGAGGTGTCTCCAACAAGCTCGATATCAACTGTGCAATCTATAGTGATCCCATCGGCTTCAATTTCTTTATAGGTATAACCAAATAGTTCGGATAGGTGAGTTCCAGTTGCTATTAGTTGAAGTTCAAACTCGCTCGAGTTGTCGATTGCTTTTATCAAGTGTCGCAGCAACCCATACTCCGCACGAGTGCCAGTTACTACGCAGATTTTACGTTTAAAAATTGGCATTAGAATTCGATAATCTCATCTGGTAGAAAATTTCTATTGGCCTTTCTCGACAGGGCTTCTTCAAAGCGCATCGGGCTAATTCCGATACCTGGCCTCTTGACGGTTAGGTTTTGCTCTGTGAAATATTCACCTTCTTTGATCGCGCACGCTGCGACCAGAGATTTTCTAGCGACAGAAATGTTTTTCTGTTCGCTAAGCGTTACTCTCTTCACTCCATCGCCCAGTGCTTTCTCTATATTTCGGATAGACGCGATCATTTGCTTCAGTTCTTCCGGTTCCAAGCTGGCAGGATGATCTGGCCCTTGCATAGTACGGTCTAGCGTAAAATGCTTTTCAATGATGCTGGCACCTAAAGCGACGGCCGCAATAGGGACCTCAATGCCCATGGTGTGATCGGAATACCCAACGTTTACTCCAAAGGCCCTGCGGATAGTATGCATGACGTTCAAGTTGACTTCTGAAATAGGAGCAGGGTATTCAGTGGTGCAGTGCAGAACCGTGATGTCCGATAGGTTGGTCCCGTTTTTTTCTAATACCTCTATCGCATTTTCAATTTCACCAATCGTCGACATGCCGGTCGACAAAATTATTGGCTTTTTGTAGCCTGCAACTACCTTGAGGTATGGGAGGTTGGTTATCTCGCCCGATGGTATTTTGAACAATGGGGTTCCCAGGCTGTTGAGAAAATCTAAGCTGGCTATATCAAAGCCTGTGGAAAGAAATTTGGTTCCGCATTTCTCAGCGTGCTCTATTAGCATGCTGTGATCTTCACGTTTAAGTTCTAAGCGCCTAATCATCTCTTGTTGCGTTTCTTTGATGCCAGTATTTTTAATTTGATAGTCAGCTTGTTTCGCTTCGCTTGTAACGAGTTCACTGGCAGTGAATGTTTGGAATTTTACATAGTCAGCGCCGGCGTCGGCTGCAACTTCAATTAAGCGCTTGGCGATATTCATATCGCCATTATGATTGACGCCGGCCTCGGCTATCACTATTGTGTGGTTCATAACTAATGTCCGCCAGTTTTGATTAAATGATGTTTTTGTTTTGTAGTCTTGAATCAAAGTACGCACCCAAACGATCCATTGATTCTTTTGGGAAGTTTAGGGCGGTATCAAAGATGAAGGCATCTGTCAGGTTAGGGTTGTTTTTTGTATACAGGTCATCCCACTGGCAAATCCATACATCCAGATGAGAAACTAACTTTATTAAGTCTTTTTGTTGCTCTGGAGGCATAAGGTGGCAATGGGAAAGAATAAGGTTTAGGGTTGCTTCATTATTGGCTTTGATTATTTTTGCATACAAGAAGGTCTTGCCATTTTTTGATAATTCTGGTATGCCTCGTACCCTCTCATTAAAAGTGTGTTTAGCATGCCGATAAAATGGATTTCGGAAATTGCAGTGGTCACGATAGGGCTCGTTTCGATGTGTTAAGATGTTTTCTTTTTGGGGAGCGCAGGGCGAACTCGTACCCGTGAAGCATTATTCTTGGTGGGAATAAATCAGTATGGGTCGCTCTGATAATTCGCTCAAGTTCAAGTGCTGACACTCCAATGTCTATGGTTGAGAGTCTATCTAGCTCCTTCATGCGGCGAGCCTCCCCTCTCCATTTTTCATTCCCTGATTTAATCAATGAGCTTTTTATGTAGCTATCGCCCAGCGTCCCTATGCCCCCTACCGTGTCAAGAAACAAGTCCAGCAATTTTAAATGAGTACGTTCGAGAAGGGAGTCAACTGTGTCGCCCGCGACAATTGGAAATCGGCGACATTCAATTATGCTGCCATCATCTACTTTCTCACTCATAAGATGGGCTGTAACTCCATACTCCTTCGCGTTTTCGTACAGCGCGAAGTTAAGGCATCCACTGCCTGGATATTCTGCTGAGCCCGGGTGAAAATTTATCGCCGCTATCTTGGCCCTCTCCAATATCCTTTTAGGAAGTACAAACAAACTTCTAAAGCAGAATATGTAGTCGCCTGTCCACCGATCTATATCTTCAGGTAAGGATTCACCTCTGCCATTTGACTTAACAGTAGTTACCTCAAAATCTAGACGATTTAAAAAGTTTATAGCTTTGTCAGTGGCGTCGCATTTGCTTCTTCCAAAAAAAAGAACTTTTACTTTTTCTTTATTTCGTTATGTGAAGAAGGAGTCGCGTCATCTAAAGAGGTCATTCCCGTTTTCCTTGCAAAAATATGCTTGCGCTTTAACAGTAATCATGTAGAGGATAACATGGCCTATGCCTACTTTACCCACCCCCCGCAGGTGAATCGAGGCGCGGCCATGAAGCCTGTCAGGAAAATTAAATTGCGCCGCAGCCTGCGACGGCTTGGGCCCGGGTTGATCACCGGCGCCGCCGACGACGATCCGAGCGGTATCGCCACCTATTCGCAAGCCGGCGCACAGTTTGGCTTCTCCATGCTGTGGGCCGTGGTGAGCATGCTGCTGGTGGCCAATACGCTGAACCTGGCGGACATCGCAGCCATGGCCGAGGCCCTTCGCTTGCTGGTGGGCGGGTCGGCGCATATCTATGCCGTCACGTTCGGCCTACTATGCCTGGTGCTGCAGGTGTTCATGCCGTACCGCGCCTACGTCAGCTGGCTCAAATGGCTGACCCTGGCGCTGCTGTCGTACGTGGCGGTGGCGTTCATGGTGCACGTGGACTGGAGCGCGGTAGCGCGGGGTATCGTGTTCCCCGATATCGCATTCAACCATGACACCCTGCTGATAGTGGTGGCGGTACTGGGTACCACCATCAGCCCCTACCTGTTCTTCTGGCAGGCCGCGCAGGAAATGGAAGACGCCACCACGGGCCAGCAGGTGCCGGCAAGGCGCGAGGTGCGCCGGCACCTGCTGCGCATCCGGGTCGATACAGTGCCGTGGCCGAAGCGGCGGGGTGATCCTGTGCTTCACGCCCGCCGACCCTGTGAAGGAGCTGTTCTGGTCGGCAGTGCTCAACGGCGTGATCGCCGTGCCCATCATGGTGTCATGATGCTGCTGGCATCGCGGCCGCAAACGATGGGCGAGTACGTGATCAGGCCGCGGTTGCGCTGGCTTGGGTGGATTGCCACCGGGGTCATGGCCATCACCGTGGCCTGCATGCTGGTGACGCTGTAGAGCAGGTGCCTAGCTCGCCCACTTCGAGCCGCGAATCACCGCACAGAAATTCCCGGCTTGAAGGCGGGTCCTTGTCGGCCAGCACATCCGCCTTGACGTTGCCGAAGGTGGTCTGCGGCTTGTGGCGGATGCCGTCGTAGAAGGCCTGGATGATGTCTTCCTTGAAATGCT
>MQUG01002119.1:0-10670 GCA_007213375.1 Steinernema feltiae | reverse complement strand
ACATGCTGATCGTTACCGTACCCATTGCATTGACCATCGTTGTGGATCTGGTCGCCATGTACATCTGAGGAATCTGCTTTTGGTGAGAATCCTCGAGATTGTTGAAATTCCGAATTTTTGAATTCAGATCAGGAAGACTCTGACTCAATCACAACATTTAGTCGAGAAGAGGAGCAGAGAGATGAGGCTATGTTGCATGGTGAGTCAATTCATTGATTTGCTATTGAGTGGTAGATCAGATCCTGGTACAAGCCGCATCTCCATCTACATCTACATTAGCCTCGCCCTTGGCGCTCTGATTGAAAACGAATTTTTGAGTTTCTAGCGTCATCCTTCACATGGGCGCTCGTGCAGCTCGTCGATGGGTAGGCCAGCTACTTAATGTTCATTCTAATTGTTTGTAGGTTGGTTGTGATTCTGTTCAACCGAGAAATGCACTCTGGACTGAGAAGAAAGATATCGTCGCCGAGGAGAATAAGCCTTGGAGTCTTTCTTTGTTTGACTGATTTGTAATTTTGGAGGGCCAAAATGAAGAGGGAGGGAAAACGACGGACAGCAAAGACACAACATGGAGATTTCTTTTGATTTCAAGGAAGCATCTTTAGTAACCATGTTAAGGAAAATGTCACTCAAAAATCTTTGCATTTGCAGATCTACAGATCAGAAAGGAATGCTTGAAGCTTGAACAAATGAGTTTAGGCATCCTAGCACTCAATCTTCGCGCGAAGCTCTGCTTATGCCTAGCACAGAGCGTTAGTTTTTGTTCAAGTTATCTGGATCTGTGCAAAAACGTGTTTTTCTAACCCAATCAGCATGCTTCAGTTGCGTTTACTATTCCCAATTGATTGTTAAACACGACAATCACTGCGTCTGTTGGCTGGAAATACAAGTTGCTAGTTCACGTATTTCCAGATGCGACGCTTGTATTGAAGCTGAAAGCTTGAATCTAGAGGGTTCAGTCTAGAACTTTGTAAAACTTTGAATAAAAAAGAAATATATTAAAACGTTGATTTTCCCGATTGCGATACTGTGGCTCTCTGTATTTGTTTGTCGTGACATTTTCTGAAAACTCTGCTTTGGAGTCTGTGGCATGCACTCATCGAAATTGACGCTTTTGGCTCTTTCGAAAGCAAAGATCACGGGGCGCAAATTCAAGTTTGATCGCCCGGCACAGACTGAAACGTTCCTCTAGATTTTATCTGCGATCCATAACAAAAGTTCATCTCTCTTTCCGCAAACAGGTCCCCCCACGACGTCCGTTCTCTATTCGGTTTTCCCTCGTCGATTCAACTCACTTCGCGCAGATGTTCCTCTACAGTCATCCACAAACAGCCGGGAGCCTTTTGACAGTCGTAGGTGCAAATTACAGAGCTAAACAAGTCCCCAATTTCAGGTTGGCTGTCTTAGCTTAACCGTGAATCTCTTCATTCTCTACAAAGTGATCTACGACAAGGTGTTCATCAGATCCTGCAAATCTTTCGGCCGAATTTGGATTTGCAGAGGCTTCGCCTACGTGTCGCTTGGAGCCTTTTTTGCGTTTTTCGTGCCTGTCCTCTGTTTTCAGTGAGTTCAGCCATTCACCACTTTGATTAAGGATGATTTCAGCGATGTGGAGCTTCTCAAGACCCGCTGGGCTCGCAGCTTCGCTCATATGATGATGTTCTTCACTGTATTCGAGATTTACTCCAATTTTCTGATCGCAATCAACAGATACGTCATCATCTCCCGGCCTCTACAGTACAGCTACGTGTTTTGTGGTACAAAAACGCTTTTGATGATTCTAGCGGTGTTTTTGATAGCTCTGGGTTGCGATATTCTCAATGTGATAGGTAAGGTCAGAGCCGAGAGACATTAGCATTTACCGTATCTCTCAGATCCCTGCCATCAGACTCCCCTCGACAGCGATATGTCTTTTGTCCAACTGCCCTACGGCTGCAGCCTGTGGATCAACGTTTTCGATCTGGTCATTCCGTTTCTTCCGCTCACAATGACGATCGTCATTGACCTGATGGCGATTCACAGCATTCGGGCTTCAGTCGGGGTCAGAAAGACGTTGACAACAACGCAACCTTCGGCTCGCAAGGAACTGAGATTGTGCTGCATGGTAGGAACGCCAGTTTTTGATGATTTCAAAGCTGAATGTGTTCAGATCCTGGTCCAAGCGGTGATATCCGTCTACGTCTTTCTAAGTCTGTCGTTTGCCGCGTTCTTGGAAAACGATTTTTTGGAGTTTCTAGCTTCCACGTTTACGTGGGCGCTGGTGCAAGTTGTTGATGGGTATGTGTCTATCCCTTACGCTTGACTCAAGCAAGCTTTGCTTTTAGATTGGTTGTGATCCTGTTCAACACAGAAATGCGCTCTGGTTTGAAGAAGGTGACGTCGAATAGTTCAAGTAAAGCCATTGTGGATTCTGAAGCCTCTTTGTAATGTATTTGATTAAACTTATTAGTACGCGTAATCAGAACGTCTGTGGATAGGAATTTCCAAATGCTTCCCTTATAACCAAAACAAAACGACTTTCGTTCTAAAGAGTTAGAGTGCTCTATGTTCTAGAATGCCAGAATGCCCTAGAATTATGTTATAAACGTGTCTGCGTACCGGTGTTAAATCCGAATTTCTAACAATTTGGCGAAAACTATCCTGGCTAACTTGGTGTCCGGTCGCAACACGCTTAGCTAGTTAGCTAGCTGAGGCGAGTAGCTGATCATTTGCCAGATTCTCTTGGCCCCAAATTGACCTGTTTTGGTCTAAAAGGACGTTTGCATTCTTATGAACAGGATTGAAGTCCCCGAACAATTAAACTCGACATCGAAAACGCTCGCATCTCCGTGTCCATACAATTCGACAGACAAGACAAAACGACGTTTTTACTGAAAATCTGGATTTTATGGCATCAAGATCCTATCAGGACACGTCATCTTTGTACAATGCAATCAGGCAACACTGACGTTTTTCTTGACCGAATCCACTTTCTGAGCACCAGAAGAGTCGCTTTCGTTGAGAGATCTTCGAGAATTGCCGACTGTTTGAAGGTCTTTGTTGAACGCTATGACGATTGCCCTAAAGCTGACACGTTTGGCCCTGTTTCAAAACTGCACTAACCCATCAATGCTGTCGGCGATGCTGAGAAGAAACGCGGTCATGAGGAAATTGAGAAGAGGATTGGCGATATCATCGCCAATGGTCACGACGAACATGATCAGAGGACCGATGAAGCATTGGCACGCGAGCTGAAAATGGAGATTTAGGAAGATCGATAGGATAGTCAGATGAAAGCGTTTTTGCGCCAAAACTCAATATTCAGACAATTATTCTTTGGAATTGTTGCCTTTGTTGCGCGCTCAATGACCTTGATCTCTGACCCCGGTGTGCAAAATTGCACCGAACGGAACATGCATGCCGCTCCAAACACTCTGTTGCGGTATTTGCGACCTTTAATTGGTCTAAAAACGCTATGGAAACACAAAATTGTTGTTTTTCACTGAAAACAGAAGAACAAAACTCGTTTATCGACGCGCGCCGCTACTTCCAAATCGATGTAGTGAGTAAAATCGATTATTATTGGCCAATTTACGTCAGAGCCACGCAACGCGACCGGCAATAGCCACGGAAAACAGTCAGTTTCTTTCTACAATTTTGAATTTCAACTTGATGCCAAGTGAATGTTTAGTGTCAGGTCAAGAGCGTCTAGAAAATCACTTGTCAAACCAGTTAAGCCAAACAATTAGGTTCAAAATCATCAAAGAGAACCAAAGGACAAAGTGGGTATAAACTGGGCGTGGATGCGATACCGGCCAAGTTAAAAATCACTCAAATTTTCGTGAATTTTGTTCTTCAACTTCAACAAAGACCTAAGGGCCAAGTGCTGGCTTGCTTCAACCTCGTTTGTGCAGAACAAGTAGCCAAAACACCAAAACTTTGTGTTTGAAATAAAGTGAATTTATATTTTGATTTTCAAGACTAGAAAACGAGTTAGTTAGTTAGTTCAAGTGCTTCTCAACTCAGGCGGCCGGGCCCAGTTTATACAAGCCCCCAAAAGACTTCAGATCAAGAGCAAAGATCACTCCATAGTCTTGAAGTTGCCTAACAGCTCACAGGCGTTCATTTTCCTTCATGGCGCAAGTTAAAATCGAATTCACTCGACAAAACTCGTCTTTCTGATTCGAATTAAAAGTTGCACTTTACATGTTACCAGATAAAAATCTCAAAATCGTGATTTTAATCTTGTTTTCCATCATCTTTCTCTTATCATTCGTCACCTCAAAGAGAGACTCACCATGTAGCACAGCCTGAGAATCTTCGCCCGATACTGCGGAGAGAGCGCGTGCGCCGCCAACTTGTCGCGCACCTTGTTCATCCTGTGCAAAACTAGAATCGAGTACACATCCACCGCTAAACACATTGCGATAGCGATCCACATCGGTCCGTACGTGAAAACAGTGAACGTGTAGTCGCAGCTGAGGCTCGGCTGGATGGAGAACAACGAGCCGGGCTGTTCTTCGTGCACACAGGCTGGAATTCGCGTTAAAATGCGCGGAAACTACAGTAACCTACGGAAGTAGAGCGCTGCTAGTACGAACGCGAACGATAGCAACCAAGTGAGCGCTATGAAGATTACGGTATTTTGGTTTGAAAAGGTTCGTTTGAAGGTGAACGGCCGCGCTATCAGCAGGCAGCGATTCAGGGCGATCAGGAAATTGGAAATGACGCTCTCGATCCATCCAACGAGGATCATCGCAGGTCCGATGACGCCCAGAATGTTCGGAAATCTAAGATTAACCTGATTTCTTGATTTCAAGGATTGTAACCCACAGTAATGAGCCAAAACCCATCAGGACCATCGTCATACTTGATGACACAGAGAAGGCTATACTCCTCGAGATCCAAATCCATCCGAACGAGCCAGCGTACACCTTATGACAGGCGATTTTGAAGAGAATAAAGCCATTGATGAGGAATCCCAGTAATCCACTCTAAACTACCGGAATTCGAAAGCTTTAGGCTGTGAGGTCAACTCACAAAGGTCAAGAGGGTCGCGGAGACAACGGGGTTGTCGTGAACGAATATTAAAAGTGGATCGACCATTAGAAGAAAACATTGATTTTAGGTGGAACACATGAGTGCGCCGCGGCTGCGTGGAGACGGACGGACAACTCGGCGAGCGAGCGCTCGAGTGGGTTGCGAAAAACCCGTTTTTGGGCGCGCAGAGTGCAGAGTGTGGCGATGGTTAGGTCAGGACCTTTGAACTGATGGACTAACTCAATTAGCCTTTGACAATCGACCGATTAATTCGCGCGGCTGACTGCGTGTTGTTACTCATTGTTACAAATAGAAATCAGCGAAATTTTTGGATCGAAACGCAAATGAAATGCCGCGTCAGTTTCATCCTTCACGTCCTCTGATGCAATTGAGGTTCGCTAGAGTTTTAGGCACCATATAATTGCCTAGTTAGCGTCTTACCACACTTCGTAGAGCGCTCCAGCGTCGCGCCAAGCTCAGCTTGAGACCGATATTTGTCGAGTTTTGGGCTTACCACGCTTCGTAGGACAGAGAATTCGCGCTTACAATGTGACTACTGTAGCTGTCATGATGTCGCACCGCTCATTCGCATCGCATTTTAGCTCATTTACGTTTAAAAAAAGAGTTAAAAATGCATGTTTTTGAACTCAAGCCCACGATGAATGACGTTCCCGCGCTCTTCTACGAAGTCATTTGCCGCACTCATTATCGCAAAACAGCGATTTCCGATTGGCAACAACTTTCCGGACTCTTTGGCAAAGTCGCAGCTGACGCTTTTGAGAACGCGGCGTTCCGTAGAGTGGAGATGAGAAACGGCCACTTTCATGACGTAGAGTATTTCAAGAAATTCTCAAAAGTCAACGACGATTGGATCAAATTCAAGAAAGTCACCAGAAAGCATCATTGGTACACAGCGGTTATCGTATTTGGAGGAGAATATTCCACTGACAATGAGCCTGCAGCGTTGGAGGAGCTTTCGGCGGCCACGGAAGGGAAACACGTTGCTCTCGTTTTGAAAACCGCGAATGTAAGCAAAGAACTCGAGAAATGGATCGGCTCGATTCAATTCTGCTTTTCGTTGCAAATACTCGCCGATATTCCAAAAATTCCAGAATCGCTGATTCAGAAAAAGACTTTATATCGCATAGACTATCTGGGAGATACAGAAATTAGCGATGAAGCCGCTAATCAACTGCTGCAGTTGTTGAAACAAAAACAGTTCTACCAAACTACGCTTTTCAGTTTTTCGCAATCAAGTTTGAAGAAGCTGGTCGCTCAATGGAGCGATAATCTATCCGCATTGGCCGGGAAAATCATATCGTTCAAAAAAGAGCTGGAAATTGAGGAGCTTGGTTTTAGAAAATGCACTGCAGAACAGCAACGCCATCTCGAAGGCTCCCATCCGCAATTTATCCACAATTTACCCGCAATCCGCAATTTCCGGAACTATGCAAGAGTGTTTATCTTGAAGAAGGAAGCCGCGGGAATTTACTGGTATCCCGCGCAAAAGGGGCTACTTTTATTTGCTTGATTGTTTGTTTTTTGTCGGTTTTGGTAATTCTTTTGATAAATGTGTGTTGTGTAGCTTGACAACCGATTGTAGTGCAAAGTGTCCGGTCTCAGCACGGCAACCCTGCCGTGATGGCAGGCTGAGTATCATTTGTAGAACGTCGTTGTTTGGCAGCTATAATCGCCGGTGTTTTGATATACGCTCGTTTGTTACGCGTTATTTTATACTTATGTGTGACCTCCGCGCCTCCCATGCCGTAAAGCAAGCAGACGCGCGCCCTGTGACCCGATATATAAGCGCGCGTTATCATCACTCGGGACCTTCGGACCCCGAGCGAGCATCCAATAAAGTCGTCAGACTCTCCGCTCTCGGGTATCCAACACACATCAAAGGGAAACCCACCTTAGAGCCACCGGAGGAATCTCTAATTCCTTACTCTTATACGTTCATTTATACGTTCATTCATCAAAAACCGCCCGAAAACACCAACAACTCAAGCAAAATTACCCGCTGAACTTGCAAGAAGCGCTTGCAAAACGGTTGGAAACAACCCGATGGTGTCAATTAGTTCATACAGTAAGCGATACAGGTACTCCCTGTAGAGTCTCGGACTGAGGCTCGGTAAGTGAGGGAGACGGTGAGTCGCGGTAATGGGTTTATTAGCGTGGGGTAAGGTGAACAATCCGAAGATGTTAATACATGAATAGCTCTCGTAATCTCTGCAGGGGATTAGCGAGGGCCGGCCCGGAACTGGTTGAGCGGTCGGCTTATGTGCGGTTGGTGGGGGCGCGTCTCCGGCCCGTCGCTTCACACTAATCTGCGATCCGTGCTTTGTCTGGTGATCGCACTTGGGATCGAGGTTCAGGGATGCGCGCCACGTCGAGGGTGAGGTGATCAGATGTTGGTTCGCACCTCGTCTTGATATCCCGCTTGCAATTAACCGCATATGCCGTATGATCCCGAACCGTCACAATACATGACCGTACAACCTCATGCGAGCGCAAGCAAATTGCGCAATGGCCATTGCAGTTCTCAGCTTCAATTTGGTGCCCACGCTCTTGCGTAGTAAACACTGCACGCTGCTGACCTACGATTACGATAGGCTACCAGTAGACGGTTGCTATCCGTACACTCATGCTCATGCTTCCGCGTTTTCACAACGCAATCACACTTTCGCATCGCATTTCAGCGTATTTAAGCAATTATTCACGTCGCGTCATCCCAAACCGGAGCGGAACTCTCAGGACACTTTGGCCAAGTGGCTGCTGACGCTGTGGACAAGGCGGCGGACCATGTGGTTGAAATGGTAAACGGCGAGTTTCGCGACGAAGAGTATTTTAGTCATTTCAAAGCACCAAATGGCGATCGGTTCAAATTCAAGAAAGTCGCCAGGAAACACTTTTGGATCACTATGGTTACCATTGATGCGGAGAACGGGGAGTATTCCACCTATCCTGCAGCGTTGGAAGATCTTTCAGCGGCCACAAAAGGGAAACGAGTTTATCTCTGTTTGGAAACTGCGAATGTCAGCGAGGAACTCGAGAAATGGATCGACTCGATCAAATTCTGCTTTGCGTTGCACATAGCCCCCGATGTTCAAAAAGTCCCAGAATCGCTGATTCAGAAGAAGACTTTAAATCATGTAGCGTTTCAGGGAGACCCCAAAATCAATGATCAGATCATGGATCAAGTGCTGCAGTTGTTAAAGCAAGATCAGTTCAATATTGCTATCCTCTCCGATATTTCGCGCTCAAACCTGAAGAAACTGGTCGCAGAGTGGAGAGAAAACTCATCAGCCATGGCGGGAAAAGCTATCGTTTGTACGCAGCAAATGGCTCCGGATCTGTTTCTCGGCTTCAGCAAGTGCACCGAAGAAGACGAGCGCTACTTGAGCGTCTACTATCCAAGATTCCATTGTTTGTGGAACAAATCAGCCATTTTCATCCTGAGAAACACAAAAGCCGCCAGACTCTACTGCGTTCCCTTTTCGGATACGGTCTCGCCTCATCGTAAACTGCTTATTTTTGCTTGATCGCTGTACGTGTGCTGTCTAGATACCATGTTTGAATTCTGCTTTCGATAAAAACTGTTCCGTTGCTATGACAGTTCACATTAACTCGCGAATCTTTGCTAACATTTACACAACTTCAACTTGGAATTTTTGGTATTTTTCGATGAGCTCATTTGATTTGTCTCAATTCTGAGTTTTTGTTCTCAGATAAAGGCAGTTACAGGGGTTTTCGGTTTTTGACGTCCTGTTGGTGAACACCAAAGCACTCAAGTTTGCCTTCCACGACCGAAGATATTTGGCCAGAAATTTGCCCAATTTCAATGATTTTTCTGTTTTGCAGTATCCTGAAGTAAATGGTCTTTCAGCGAAATTTCATGAAAATTTTGTCGTTCTGACTTTCCATTACCGCTCAACATAATCACACTGTAATGTGGACAATTTCTGGCTTCTTCAGGTCACTGTAACCCAACGGTTCTTCAAAACGCCTCCAGCAGTTGACGAGGAGAACAAACAGAACCACAAACATCACCGCCAACGACTGGAAAATGACCGAAATGGCTGCCAATCGCACGTAGTACCAGTTTGCTGCACTCTGGAACGCTTCTGTGATTGCATTCGCCGTGTAGAGTTCTACAGCTCGCAGAATTATGCCGAATTGAATCGCAAGATAGAGGCACAGTGCTGAGACGCCAAGAAGAGCGCATAGATGCTAGAATTGCGCGTTATTCGTTATTTGAGTTTAAAAACTTACTAAAATTGAATTCTTCTCGTTTCTCATTGCAGGATTACCGTAGCTGAGGACAGAGAGTCGGTGTTTTGTCCAAAACGACACGATGAACGTTGCGAGAACACCGATGGAAGCAGCGCAACACCATTTTCTCTCGATTAGAATGGTCTGAAATCGCCTAACTACAGCCGGAATCGATGAATTCACCAACTTTAGGCGATGTTGTTGTGTGGAAGAGTTCGTTCATGATGACGAAATCGAATGTGGCCGCTAGAGTGACGACTTGTGCTATTCCAAGAGCCTGAACGGCATAGTACAGTAACCACAAGATGCTCGGTTGACTCACAATCGTTAGTCGACAAATATCAATCGCTACAGCAAGCAGTTTGTTTCTCATGACCGCGAATTCTTGCAGAGCGGATGAACCAAAGCTAAAGACAAGGGTCGTCACAGACCAGCGTTCAGCCAACGCGTTCTTCCGGTTGCGAAAATAGGTCGCTAGCAACACAAGAAGTGGGCGCCGACGCACCAAAAGGTTGCGTGGAGCAACGCAGACGCCAAAGTAGAGCCAAGCCGCCAAAAACGATGCTTTGAGGTCTGCATGAACGCGCATAATTCATAAATTTAGCCGGAACTCAATGTTACGGCGGCAACCTTGAGAAACGACACAAGAAATGCGCTGCATTCTGCTCTGGTGGGGGCGCACGTGTTTACAGCACCATGTCCTTTCAGCGCACGTCGTTAATTTGGGAGTGTTATACGAGGCTGCTGACACGATCTGCACGGCGTTCCCGTCAACAAGAATCTGAAAACATTCGTCAACAAAGCGTGAAAAAATGGCGCATTTCAGTACTTCCTCTAGTTCCTCTCGCCATCGGCTTTTAACTGCATCTCAACGCAACGAACACTTACACGGTCTATGAGCACAAGATCGGTGCAGCACAATTCCGAATTCCGACTCTGTAAATAATGTGATATTGTCTTTTGAAAAACCAGAATGAGCACCATCGATTGATCGATCAGAAATTCCGCTCTTTTAAAGTCTCGTCGGCCATCCTTGTAACAGTGCGTTCTTCCCAGAGGATCCTGCAAAACACGTACTTCTCTCTTTGATCAAACCAGCTCGCGAGATTGTAGAGGTGTTTTCTAATGAGTACAGAGCGTTATTATCCTTCAAACATCAAACTAATCCTCCAGTGTGATTCACTCAAACATCCGGGTTTTTTACAACTATCAAAACAACCTCACTGCTGCGTGCGATGGAAAACGACGCCGTCGATTGCCTCTCTGAGCGAGGTTTCAACCTTTCAATCTGCAACACGAGTGCACTCAACGAAAGCGCCCACATTCTTCTCCAGAACGACTCCTTTGAGCAGCGAACCCCATTTCTGCATGTGTTTTCA